>JAZHYW010029583.1:0-19958 GCA_037355805.1 Ixodes ricinus
GCGCGCTGTCTTCGGAGAATTGCTATCACCAAGACCACAGCCAACGCCACGATCCGAGTGAGTCAATGAAACGGCTTCAAAAAAGCGTCGCCAGAGA
Source organism: Ixodes ricinus (assembly GCA_037355805.1). Lineage (NCBI taxonomy): Eukaryota > Metazoa > Arthropoda > Arachnida > Ixodida > Ixodidae > Ixodes > Ixodes ricinus. The sequence continues at coordinate 98 of JAZHYW010029583.1, forward strand.
GCGCGCTGTCTTCGGAGAATTGCTATCACCAAGACCACAGCCAACGCCATGATCCGAGTGAGTCAATGAAATGGCTTCAAAAAAGCGTCGCCAGAGAGCGCGCTGTCTTCGGAGAATTGCTATCACCAAGACCACAGCCAACGCCATGATCCGAGTGAGTCAATGAAACAGCTTCAAAAAAGCGTCGCCAGAGAGCGCGCTGTCTTCGGAGAATTGCTATCACCAAGACCACAGCCAACGCCATGATCCGAGTGAGTCAATGAAACGGCTTCAAAAAGCGTCGCCAGAGAGCGCGCTGTCTTCGGAGAGTTGCTATCACCAAGACCACAGCCAACGCCATGATCCGAGTGAGTCAATGAAATGGCTTCAAAAAAGCGTCGCCAGAGAGCGCGCTGTCTTCGGAGAATTGCTATCACCAAGACCACAGCCAACGCCATGATCCGAGTGAGTCAATGAAATGGCTTCAAAAAAGCGTCGCCAGAGAGCGCGCTGTCTTCGGAGAATTGCTATCACCAAGACCACAGCCAACGCCATGATCCGAGTGAGTCAATGAAACGGCTTCAAAAAAGCGTCGCCAGAGAGCGCGCTGTCTTCGGAGAATTGCTATCACCAAGACCACAGCCAACGCCATGATCCGAGTGAGTCAATGAAATGGCTTCAAAAAAGCGTCGCCAGAGAGCGCGCTGTCTTCGGAGAATTGCTATCACGCAAGACCACAGCCAACGCCATGATCCGAGTGAGTCAATGAAACGGCTTCAAAAAAGCGTCGCCAGAGAGCGCGCTGTCTTCGGAGAATTGCTATCACCAAGACCACAGCCAACGCCATGATCCGAGTGAGTCAATGAAATGGCTTCAAAAAAGCGTCGCCAGAGAGCGCGCTGTCTTCGGAGATATTGCTATCACAAGACTACAGCCAACGCCACGATCCGAGTGATCAATGAAACGGCTTCAACAAAGCGTCGCCAGAGAGCGCGCTGTCTTCGAGGTTGCTATCGCCAAGACCACAGCCAACGCCATGATCCGAGTGAGTCAATGAAACGGCTTCAAAAAGCGTCGCCAGAGAGCGCGCTGTCTTCGGAGAATTGCTATCGCCAAGACCACAGCCAACGCCATGATCCGAGTGAGTCAATGAAATGGCTTCAAAAAAGCGTCGCCAGAGAGCGCGCTGTCTTCGGAGAATTGCTATCACCAAGACCACAGCCAACGCCATGATCCGAGTGAGTCAATGAAATGGCTTCAAAAAGCGTCGCCAGAGAGCGCGCTGTCTTCGGAGAATTGCTATCACCAAGACCACAGCCAACGCCATGATCCGAGTGAGTCAATGAAATGGCTTCAAAAAAGCGTCGCCAGAGAGCGCGCTGTCTTCGGAGAATTGCTATCACCAAGACCACAGCCAACGCCATGATCCGAGTGAGTCAATGAAATGGCTTCAAAAAGCGTCGCCAGAGAGCGCGCTGTCTTCGGAGAATTGCTATCACCAAGACCACAGCCAACGCCATGATCCGAGTGAGTCAATGAAATGGCTTCAAAAGCGTCGCCAGAGAGCGCGCTGTCTTCGGAGAATTGCTATCACCAAGACCACAACCAACGCCACGATCCGAGTGAGTCAATGAAACGGCGCCCAAAAAGCGTCGTCAGAAGGCGCTGTCTTGAGAATTGCTATCACCAAGACCACAGCCAACGCCACGATCCGAGTGAGTCAATGAAACGGCTTCAAAAAAGCGTCGCCAGAGAGCGCGCTGTCTTCGGAGAATTGCTATCACCAAGACCACAGCCAACGCCATGATCCGAGTGAGTCAATGAAATGGCTTCAAAAAAGCGTCGCCAGAGAGCGCGCTGTCTTCGGAGAATTGCTATCACCAAGACCACAGCCAACGCCATGATCCGAGTGAGTCAATGAAATGGCTTCAAAAAAGCGTCGCCAGAGAGCGCGCTGTCTTCGGAGAATTGCTATCACCAAGACCACAGCCAACGCCACGATCCGAGTGAGTCAATGAAACGGCTTCAAAAAAGCGTCGCCAGAGAGCGCGCTGTCTTCGGAGAATTGCTATCACCAAGACCACAGCCAACGCCATGATCCGAGTGAGTCAATGAAATGGCTTCAAAAAGCGTCGCCAGAGAGCGCGCTGTCTTCGGAGAATTGCTATCACCAAGACCACAGCCAACGCCATGATCCGAGTGAGTCAATGAAACGGCTTCAAAAGCGTCGCCAGAGAGCGCGCTGTCTTCGGAGAATTGCTATCACCAAGACCACAGCCAACGCCACGATCCGAGTGAGTCAATGAAACGGCGCCCAAAATGCGTCGCCAGAGAGCGCGCTGTCTTCGGAGAATTGCTATCACCAAGACCACAGCCAACGCCATGATCCGAGTGAGTCAATGAAATGGCTTCAAAAAAGCGTCGCCAGAGAGCGCGCTGTCTTCGGAGATTGCTATCACCAAGACCACAGCCGGCGCCACGATCCGAGTGAGTCAATGAAACGGCTTCAAAGATGCGTCGCCAGAGAGCGCGCTGTCTTCGGAGAATTGCTATCACCAAGACCACAGCCAACGCCATGATCCGAGTGAGTCAATGAAATGGCTTCAAAAAGCGTCGCCAGAGAGCGCGCTGTCTTCGGAGAATTGCTATCACCAAGACCACAGCCAACGCCATGATCCGAGTGAGTCAATGAAACGGCTTCAAAAAAGCGTCGCCAGAGAGCGCGCTGTCTTCGGAGAATTGCTATCACCAAGACCACAGCCAACGCCATGATCCGAGTGAGTCAATGAAACGGCTTCAAAAAAGCGTCGCCAGAGAGCGCGCTGTCTTCCGGAGAATTGCTATCACCAAGACCACAGCCGACGCCACGATCCGAGTGAGTCAATGAAACGGCTTCAAAAAAGCGTCGCCAGAGAGCGCGCTGTCTTCGGAGGTTTGCTATCACCAAGACCATAGCCAACGCCACGATCCGAGTGAGTCAATGAAACGGCTTCAAAAAGCGTCGCCAGAGAGCGCGCTGTCTTCGGAGAATTGCTATCACCAAGACCACAGCCAACGCCATGATCCGAGTGAGTCAATGAAATGGCTTCAAAAAAGCGTCGCCAGAGAGCGCGCTGTCTTCGGAGAATTGCTATCACCAAGACCACAGCCAACGCCATGATCCGAGTGAGTCAATGAAACGGCTTCAAAAAAGCGTCGCCAGAGAGCGCGCTGTCTTCGGAGAATTGCTATCACCAAGACCACAGCCAACGCCATGATCCGAGTGAGTCAATGAAACGGCTTCAAAAAAGCGTCGCCGGAGAGCGCGCTGTCTTCGGAGAATTGCTATCACCAAGACCACAGCCAACGCCATGATCCGAGGAGTCAATGAAATAGCTTCAAAATAGCGTCGCCAGAGAGCGCGCTGTCTTCGGAGTTTGCTATCACCAAGACCACAGCCAACGCCATGATCGAGCTGAGTCAATTGAACGGCGCCCAAAATGCGTCGCCAGAGAGCGCGCTGTCTTCGGAGAATTGCTATCACCAAGACCACAGCCGACGCCATGATCCGACGGTCTGCTGGAGTCAACTGAAACGGCTTCAAAAAAAGCGTCGCCAGAGAGCGCGCTGTCTTCGGAGGTTTGCTATCACCAAGACCACAGCCAACGCCATGATCCGAGTGAGTCAATGAAACGGCTTCAAAAAAGCGTCAGCCAGAGAGCGCGCTGTCTTCGGAGGTTTGCTATCACCAAGACCACAGCCAACGCCACGATCCGAGTGAGTCAATGAAACGGCTTCAAAGAAGCGTCGCCAGAGAGCGCGCTGTCTTCGGAGGATTGCTATCACCAAGACCACAGCCAACGCCATGATCCGAGTGAGTCAATGAAACGGCTTCAATAAAGCGTCGCCAGAGAGCGCGCTGTCTTCCGGAGATTGCTATCACCAAGACCACAGCCAACGCCACGATCCGAGTGAGTCAATGAAACGGCTTCCAAAATGCGTCGCCAGAGAGCGCGCTGTCTTCGGAGAATTGCTATCACCAAGACCACAGCCGACGCCACGATCCGAGTGAGTCAATGAAACAGCTTAAAAAAGCGTCGCCAGAGAGCGCGCTGTCTTCGGAGAATTGCTATCACCAAGACCACAGCCAACGCCACGATCCGAGTGAGTCAATGAAACGGCGTTCAAAATGCGTCGCCAGAGAGCGCGCTGTCTTCGGAGAATTGCTATCACCAAGACCACAGCCAACGCCACGATCCGAGTGAGTCAATGAAATGGCTTCAAAAAAGCGTCGCCAGAGAGCGCGCTGTCTTCGGAGAATTGCTATCACCAAGACCACAGCCAACGCCATGATCCGAGTGAGTCAATGAAATGGCTTCAAAAAAGCGTCGCCAGAGAGCGCGCTGTCTTCGGAGAATTGCTATCACCAAGACCACAGCCAACGCCATGATCCGAGTGAGTCAATGAAACGGCTTCAAAAAAGCGTCGCCAGAGAGCGCGCTGTCTTCGGAGAATTGCTATCACCAAGACCACAGCCAACGCCATGATCCGAGTGAGTCAATGAAATGGCTTCAAAAAGCGTCGCCAGAGAGCGCGCTGTCTTCGGAGAATTGCTATCACCAAGACCACAGCCAACGCCATGATCCGAGTGAGTCAATGAAACGGCTTCAAAAAAGCGTCGCCAGAGAGCGCGCTGTCTTCGGAGAATTGCTATCACCAAGACCACAGCCAACGCCATGATCCGAGTGAGTCAATGAAACGGCTTCAAAAAAGCGTCGCCAGAGAGCGCGCTGTCTTCGGAGAATTGCTATCACCAAGACCACAGCCAACGCCACGATCCGAGTGAGTCAATGAAATGGCTTCAAAAAAGCGTCGCCAGAGAGCGCGCTGTCTTCGGAGAATTGCTATCACCAAGACCACAGCCAACGCCACGATCCGAGTGAGTCAATGAAACGGCTTCAAAAAAGCGTCGCCAGAGAGCGCGCTGTCTTCGGAGAATTGCTATCACCAAGACCACAGCCAACGCCATGATCCGAGTGAGTCAATGAAATGGCTTCAAAAAAGCGTCGCCAGAGAGCGCGCTGTCTTCGGAGAATTGCTATCACCAAGACCACAGCCAACGCCATGATCCGAGTGAGTCAATGAAATGGCTTCAAAAAAGCGTCGCCAGAGAGCGCGCTGTCTTCGGAGAATTGCTATCACCAAGACCACAGCCAACGCCATGATCCGAGTGAGTCAATGAAACGGCTTCAAAAAAGCGTCGCCAGAGAGCGCGCTGTCTTCGGAGAATTGCTATCACCAAGACCACAGCCAACGCCATGATCCGAGTGAGTCAATGAAATGGCTTCAAAAAAGCGTCGCCAGAGAGCGCGCTGTCTTCGGAGAATTGCTATCACCAAGACCACAGCCAACGCCATGATCCGAGTGAGTCAATGAAACGGCTTCAAAAAGCGTCGCCAGAGAGCGCGCTGTCTTCGGAGAATTGCTATCACCAAGACCACAGCCAACGCCATGATCCGAGTGAGTCAATGAAATGGCTTCAAAAAAGCGTCGCCAGAGAGCGCGCTGTCTTCGGAGAATTGCCATCACCAAGACCACAGCCAACGCCATGATCCGAGTGAGTCAATGAAACGGCTTCAAAAAGCGTCGCCAGAGAGCGCGCTGTCTTCGGAGAATTGCTATCACCAAGACCACAGCCAACGCCATGATCCGAGTGAGTCAATGAAACGGCGTTCAAAATAGCGTCGCCAGAGAGCGCGCTGTCTTCGGAGAATTGCTATCACCAAGACCACAGCCAACGCCATGATCCGAGTGAGTCAATGAAACGGCTTCAAAAAGCGTCGCCAGAGAGCGCGCTGTCTTCGGAGAATTGCTATCACCAAGACCACAGCCAACGCCATGATCCGAGTGAGTCAATGAAATGGCTTCAAAAAGCGTCGCCAGAGAGCGCGCTGTCTTCGGAGAATTGCTATCACCAAGACCACAGCCAACGCCATGATCCGAGTGAGTCAATGAAATGGCTTCAAAAAAGCGTCGCCAGAGAGCGCGCTGTCTTCGGAGAATTGCTATCACCAAGACCACAGCCAACGCCATGATCCGAGTGAGTCAATGAAATGGCTTCAAAAAAGCGTCGCCAGAGAGCGCGCTGTCTTCGGAGAATTGCTATCACCAAGACCACAGCCAACGCCACGATCCGAGTGAGTCAATGAAACGGCTTCAAAAAGCGTCGCCAGAGAGCGCGCTGTCTTCGGAGAATTGCTATCACCAAGACCACAGCCAACGCCATGATCCGAGTGAGTCAATGAAATGGCTTCAAAAAAGCGTCGCCAGAGAGCGCGCTGTCTTCGGAGAATTGCTATCACCAAGACCACAGCCAACGCCATGATCCGAGTGAGTCAATGAAATGGCTTCAAAAAGCGTCGCCAGAGAGCGCGCTGTCTTCGGAGAATTGCTATCACCAAGACCACAGCCAACGCCACGATCCGAGTGAGTCAATGAAACGGCTTCAAAAAAGCGTCGCCAGAGAGCGCGCTGTCTTCGGAGAATTGCTATCACCAAGACCACAGCCAACGCCACGATCCGAGTGAGTCAATGAAATGGCTTCAAAAAAGCGTCGCCAGAGAGCGCGCTGTCTTCGGAGAATTGCTATCACCAAGACCACAGCCAACGCCATGATCCGAGTGAGTCAATGAAACGGCTTCAAAAAAGCGTCGCCAGAGAGCGCGCTGTCTTCGGAGAATTGCTATCACCAAGACCACAGCCAACGCCATGATCCGAGTGAGTCAATGAAACGGCTTCAAAAAAGCGTCGCCAGAGAGCGCGCTGTCTTCGGAGAATTGCTATCACCAAGACCACAGCCAACGCCACGATCCGAGTGAGTCAATGAAACGGCTTCAAAAAAGCGTCGCCAGAGAGCGCGCTGTCTTCGGAGAATTGCTATCACCAAGACCACAGCCGACGCCACGATCCGAGTGAGTCAATGAAACGGCTTCAAAAAAGCGTCGCCAGAGAGCGCGCTGTCTTCGGAGAATTGCTATCACCAAGACCACAGCCAACGCCACGATCCGAGTGAGTCAATGAAACGGCTTCAAAAAAGCGTCGCCAGAGAGCGCGCTGTCTTCGGAGATTTGCTATCACCAAGACCACAGCCAACGCCACGATCCGAGTGAGTCAATGAAACGGCTTCAAAAAGCGTCGCCAGAGAGCGCGCTGTCTTCGGAGAATTGCTATCACCAAGACCACAGCCAACGCCATGATCCGAGTGAGTCAATGAAACGGCTTCAAAAAAGCGTCGCCAGAGAGCGCGCTGTCTTCGGAGAATTGCTATCACCAAGACCACAGCCAACGCCATGATCCGAGTGAGTCAATGAAATGGCTTCAAAAAAGCGTCGCCAGAGAGCGCGCTGTCTTCGGAGAATTGCTATCACCAAGACCACAGCCAACGCCACGATCCGAGTGAGTCAATGAAACGGCTTCAAAAAAGCGTCGCCAGAGAGCGCGCTGTCTTCGGAGAATTGCTATCACCAAGACCACAGCCAACGCCACGATCCGAGTGAGTCAATGAAACGGCTTCAAAAAAGCGTCGCCAGAGAGCGCGCTGTCTTCGGAGATTTGCTATCACCAAGACCACAGCCAACGCCACGATCCGAGTGAGTCAATGAAACGGCTTCAAAAAGCGTCGCCAGAGAGCGCGCTGTCTTCGGAGGATTGCTATCACCAAGACCACAGCCAACGCCACGATCCGAGTGAGTCAATGAAACGGCTTCAAAAAAGCGTCGCCAGAGAGCGCGCTGTCTTCGGAGAATTGCTATCACCAAGACCACAGCCAACGCCATGATCCGAGTGAGTCAATGAAACGGCTTCAAAAAAGCGTCGCCAGAGAGCGCGCTGTCTTCGGAGAATTGCTATCACCAAGACCACAGCCAACGCCATGATCCGAGTGAGTCAATGAAATGGCTTCAAAAAAGCGTCGCCAGAGAGCGCGCTGTCTTCGGAGGATTGCTATCACCAAGACCACAGCCAACGCCACGATCCGAGTGAGTCAATGAAACGGCTTCAAAAAGCGTCGCCAGAGAGCGCGCTGTCTTCGGAGGTTTGCTATCACCAAGACCACAGCCAACGCCATGATCCGAGTGAGTCAATGAAACGGCTTCAAAAAAGCGTCGCCAGAGAGCGCGCTGTCTTCGGAGAATTGCTATCACCAAGACCACAGCCAACGCCATGATCCGAGTGAGTCAATGAAACGGCTTCAAAAAAGCGTCGCCAGAGAGCGCGCTGTCTTCGGAGAATTGCTATCACCAAGACCACAGCCAACGCCACGATCCGAGTGAGTCAATGAAACGGCTTCAAAAAAGCGTCGCCAGAGAGCGCGCTGTCTTCGGAGAATTGCTATCACCAAGACCACAGCCAACGCCACGATCCGAGTGAGTCAATGAAACGGCTTCAAAAAGCGTCGCCAGAGAGCGCGCTGTCTTCGGAGAATTGCTATCACCAAGACCACAGCCAACGCCACGATCCGAGTGAGTCAATGAAACGGCTTCAAAAAAGCGTCGCCAGAGAGCGCGCTGTCTTCGGAGGTTTGCTATCACCAAGACCACAGCCAACGCCACGATCCGAGTGAGTCAATGAAACGGCTTCAAAAAAGCGTCGCCAGAGAGCGCGCTGTCTTCGGAGGTTTGCTATCACCAAGACCACAGCCAACGCCACGATCCGAGTGAGTCAATGAAACGGCTTCAAAAAAGCGTCGCCAGAGAGCGCGCTGTCTTCGGAGGATTGCTATCACCAAGACCACAGCCAACGCCACGATCCGAGTGAGTCAATGAAACGGCTTCAAAAAAGCGTCGCCAGAGAGCGCGCTGTCTTCGGAGGATTGCTATCACCAAGACCACAGCCAACGCCACGATCCGAGTGAGTCAATGAAACGGCTTCAAAAAAGCGTCGCCAGAGAGCGCGCTGTCTTCGGAGATTTGCTATCACCAAGACCACAGCCAACGCCACGATCCGAGTGAGTCAATGAAACGGCTTCAAAAAAGCGTCGCCAGAGAGCGCGCTGTCTTCGGAGGTTTGCTATCACCAAGACCACAGCCAACGCCACGATCCGAGTGAGTCAATGAAACGGCTTCAAAAAGCGTCGCCAGAGAGCGCGCTGTCTTCGGAGGTTTGCTATCACCAAGACCACAGCCAACGCCACGATCCGAGTGAGTCAATGAAATGGCTTCAAAAAAGCGTCGCCAGAGAGCGCGCTGTCTTCGGAGATTTGCTATCACCAAGACCACAGCCAACGCCACGATCCGAGTGAGTCAATGAAACGGCTTCAAAAAAGCGTCGCCAGAGAGCGCGCTGTCTTCGGAGGATTGCTATCACCAAGACCACAGCCAACGCCATGATCCGAGTGAGTCAATGAAACGGCTTCAAAAAAGCGTCGCCAGAGAGCGCGCTGTCTTCGGAGAATTGCTATCACCAAGACCACAGCCAACGCCACGATCCGAGTGAGTCAATGAAACGGCTTCAAAAATGCGTCGCCAGAGAGCGCGCTGTCTTCGGAGGTTTGCTATCACCAAGACCACAGCCGACGCCACGATCCGAGTGAGTCAATGAAAAATCCCGTGCGAGATTTTTACCGCTTAATGTCCCCTAATCTTGACACTTGGCAAAAAAGTTCGCGAGAAATCTGGCTGCCATGATTGGCCAACGCTGCACTTGACCTTAACGCCGGCCAATCGTAGCCGCCAGATTTCTCGCCGACTTTTTCACCAAGTGCCAAGATTAGGCCCCTAAGCGGTAAAAATCGCGCATGGGACGCACGAGATGTTGCCCATACAGGGCGGTGTTCCGTCGATCCTGCATATATTGATGCCAGTGTACTTTTTATAACGATACAATAAGTACAATCTAATATAACGTAATCTTCATTATTTGAGGTGTTTAAATTATCAGAATTTAAGGTCTACATTATAACAGATGACAAATATTTAAACCCAACCTTTCCACCAAAAGTAACTCGCAAAATATATATTTTTTATTTACCGTTTGTCAGTCGTTTAATGTGTCCTATGTGCATTTGTTTCGTATTTAAATCAAATTCATCAAGTAAAAATATCTATAACAAGCTGAACACGTGTAAAAAACGGTTCTCTTTTGAGCAAATCAGACCGTTGGGCTTTCTTTCTAACGTCCACTTCATTCGTCAGTTATGTAACATCTCATTGCAAGCACATCAGAACCCGAAAAATACAAGAAAAAAAAAATATATGAAGCACGCTTATTGCAATAAAAGCAGTATACAAAAAAAAGTCTATTTCAGAAAATAAGGAAACAAAACAACAACAATACAGCTGATCTTGTTCTGATTCGGGTTTACATCCTTAAAACGTTGTAATTTAAACTATAATTTAATCTTTTAAATATATAGTAATTCTTCCTTCGGCAGTGTTTTTAACGGCCGGACAAATTTATCAATTAATCTGTTATTTTAGAAGAACATCTAGTAAGAAAAAAACACTTTTTGTCTCGACTTTTTTTATCCCTAGAGGATGCTAGAAACTCTCCAGGGTTCTTACCCAACTCCGATTTAACAACGAAAACAGTCAGTTCTTAACCAGTTTTTTCGCATCATTTCATTAACTTCGCTTTTTTTTAGCCATAGCATTTAGAAAAAAAATATAAATGAAAAAGGTTGATTTATTTATTCAAAAGACACTTTCATTTTTTTCTCTGTTCACATAAGCCATTAATGTTTGTGAGTTGGACTTTTCCACATCTCTTGGCGTTGCGTGTGACAGCGATGAAAATAATGTCTATAAAAACCCATTCGAAGGGCCCACAATTGACAGGTGAATTGTGGAACAAAGATAATTCGGGATTTTGTGGTTAATGATAAAATTTGGGAAGGTGGTTTCAAGAAAAACCACTTCTTGACAAAGTTAAAAATAAGTACAGGTAAAGCAAAGATTTATGTTAAATATGAAAAACAAAATCAACACATATATGTAAGAACAACTAGCAACTTTGTACAAGAAATGAAATCAATGTGGGGAGAAAATAGCATATTTATATGGTTCTTATCTTTGCTTCTTTTTTATTCAGGGGAATGACTGTTGCTTATTACATATGCTGTAATTAAAGCTTCTGCTTCTCTTCAATAACACTTCCAGACTCATCTCCAACGTTGCTTCGGATTAAATTCGTGTGTCCTATGTTCATTTAATAACTCTAATGGCTGCCATTTAAACGACCATGAACCTAGATTTAGAATCTCCTAGTTATATTTAATTTTTTTTCCGGCACAACAGTAGAGTTTATATGTAACATATCCTTGTTATGAATACCTGTGTTTCCTCCCCTGTATCGTCGCAAAATTGTTGGATACGCTCTTTTTTTGTTTATTCAGATGATTTCGCCGCAATTTGTAACTACCCAATTCGCAGAATAGCTTTTTTTTTCTTACGTCATTCGGCTTTCCTTTTACAAAGACCAAAGCGAGTGCCTGCGGGCACAGCAACTACCAGGTCGAGGCTTCGGTGATAATGAATTAGTTCTCCTAATTGTCTTGCGTATTGTTAATGATTTACGAGCCGACAGCTTCATTGCGCGGGGCCTCAGGTGCGGTCGAGCACTTAATAAACAGCTTTAAATGGGGCTGCCTGAAAGAAGGATGGGGCAGGGGCGGGGGAGTGGAGGGGGGGGGCGGTTCTTTGTAAGGAGCTTATTCTTCTAGTTTGTCATTTTACCCTTTTGCCTCGTATATTTCATGATGTCAGACTGTTAGCTGCTTACTTTCTTTAAGCGTTTGTTAATTTGAACTTGTGGGAATTAAACTGGAGTGGGCTTTAATTGGTCTTCTGTTTGACGGTTTTTTGTTGGTTCTGAAATGGTCGTGTTTCCTTTTTCAACGTTCACGTACGAACGGTACACGTTTGGCATCTTCGATCGCGTACTGCATTTAACAACTAATTAAAACGATTAAGATCGCAATCAGCTAGGTCATTAAATTAATCAATTTTCTCAGGCGTGCGCGTCTCGCAATGTCGCCGTTTTTTATGGACAGTGTTGTCCCGTCTGTAACTGTTTTATTCTTTAGTGGTTGTTGCCAATGTTTGAATTTTTTTCAGAAATACATTTAAAACATTGATATACAACAGAGGAGAGAACGATACCCTGTTTTTAATCTATATGGTGTGTTTTCACTAAACACAACTAATAATATGTAAGATTTTCAGAAATCAAACCAAAATGATTGCCATTCGCATTAGATAATTTTTGTAACATTTATTTTTGTATAAAAAACAGAAAAAAAAACAAATAAATAAACACGGTTACGTTTTCGAATAAACTAAAATTTTCGCCTAGCAAATCGATTTGAGCAAGAAAGAAGATCGTCATCCATTTCACTATGAAATGACTTATTAGGATGCTGGTTAGGATAAAGCGCGGCCGGGTATACTGGGAGTTTATGTAAATTTACACCAACCTTCGCACATTTTCTTGTCCATTTCAAGCGCTCGGCGTATATTGCCGCCCGCAAGGTCGAGAAAGCAACGCACGGTCAAGGACTTCTAGAATATAATTTGTGACTGCCTGGAAATGAGCTGGTCAGTTTGACATGTTTCTGAAGGTTATACTCTTGTATGAATTATACTGTTGCATTCCCAGGGGTAACTTCTCCTTCTTTGGTGTGATCTTTGATGGATAGCGTTCACATGTTCCCAGCTTAGTTGCTCACATGGGGTACAAGACACGAAAACCAGCTTGTAAGGGAGATCCTGGAGTAAACATATAATTAAAACAGTGCAAACGAACACAAGGACAAGTAGGAGGAAGGGACACAGACACAGCGGTCACCAACGACTTACTCTTCTTTCGTCTCCTTAAAAGACATCAAAATAAAAAGACAAAGAAGGAAAAAAAGTAGAAGAAGAGTCCCGCATGTAGGGCTATCTTCACTGCCATGTGGCAACTGAAACATTTCTAACAGAAAGTACCATTAAACAAACGTGCCAAAACTCTGAACAAACTCGAACTCTTCACTGGATAACGTAGCTGACTCTGAACTTTCGGAAAGATCGGGACCGCGTTGCCGAATGTAAAATGGTTCATAAATTTCCATAGCCATGTTTATGAATGTTTAGCCAAAAGTTTAATATCACCCAACACGAGGTGAACAGCCACACCGATCGCAACGAACGGCTAGGTGGCCTGAAGGTGAAGGCTCAGAGGCAAAGAACTGAGTGAGTGAGTGAGAATGCTGTCTCTGAGTGAGTGAGTGAGTGAGTGAGTCAGCGCTGTGTCCGTGTCCCTTCTTCTACTTGTCCTTGTGTTCGTTTGCGCTGTTTTAATTATATGTTTACAATGCACCACCGACTAAAGCAGCTTCAAACGTTACTGCAAATTCTGGGGTCTCTGGCTCTTAAGGCAAATGCTGACGACTGTGTAAGTGCCGCGTCCATCACGCTATTTCCCAAAGAAAAGCTGTATCTTCAGGGAGCGCTTCATGTAGAGCAACCAAGTCGAGAACATGAACGCTATCCATCAAAGATCACACTAAAGAAGAAGTTGCCCATGGGGAACGCAGCAGTATAATTCATAAGTATAAATGAAAAAGTAGATTTTCAGTAAATGGTTAATTGTCCGGGGCCTCTAAACTCATCCAACACCAAGTTCTGGCCGAAGTTGACGGAACGCACCGATTGGACTATCACGACGATGACTTCGCGCTTTTGTCGCCGACGTCCAATCGGCGCGCTCCGCGAACTTTGACTTCATCTTTGTGTTTGACTAGTTTAGGGCCTCAACAGTGTGCGTCTCTTTCTCCCCTGTTTTTTTTCCCCTCTACGTTCAGCTCGAAACTTCAAAAGCATCGAAAATTTGCGTTTATTATTGCTCCGGACGTAACTTTTGTCATTTATTCCAGCTTTCTTGTTCTGGAAAGTACCAGTTCATTGTCGCTCCAGCGCGCGACGCTCAAACCTTCTTTGCCGAATTTTCGAGATAGTGACGCACAATAGATAAGGAGCTACCCGCGACTTTGTCGAGTCAGTCTCACTCTCGCTTGCTGTTATGCCGCCTAATCGCCACCTCGTTTCTGCTGTCTCCTGCTTGTTCTTTATCATGTTCGGCGCAAGTTCGCCGAATAAACCTTTATTTTCAGTTTGGTGAGGCCCAAGCCAGCTCAAGTACTTTGTCCTGTTGTCTGGCGCTGATTCCGTACCGTGTCAGAATTTTCATGTCGTTGACGAGTGTCATGTCCGCTTGCTCTTGCGTGTCGTATAGTTCGGTACCCCTCCTCGAGGTCTTGTTTGGCCACCATGCCCGCGTGCATCGCGTGAAAATCTCCACAGAAGAGCGTGTAGTCTTCCGGGTATTTTTTTCAGGATTTCTCTTATTAAGTTAAAGTCAGTCGAACAAAGGTGTCCCGTGTCGGGACTGTAGTATGCCGACACGATCAGGAGTGCTTTTATTTTCATGCCTCCAAGTTCGATGCGGACTGCGACCACTTCGTGTGTTGTGCTGCACCACTGTTTGGTGTCAATCTGCACATTCTGGAATTTTCTCTTGACGTAGACGCCAGCCTGGGCTTCTACTTGTGTTTGTTGTCCGCCAGTGCTGTCATACTTGTGGTTTCTTTTCTTCTTGTGTTCGATGGTCGGTGTGAAATGCTTGACAGATCCACGTAGGTCAATTGTGTCGGTCCGTGTCCCCGCAGTAGAAGTACGTCGTCGAGGCTCTAGCTCAGTCGAGGAACGGATTGTGAGTTTGTCGCGCCTACTTCGAAGCTCTTCGACAGTTCACTGCTGGGATCCGCAGCCTCTGCTCATTCGATGAGCAATCAATCGTGGCTACCGAAGGAGTGGACGGTGCGGGCGATGCTCCGTTCGTGCTCGCGTTAATCAGCTCTCGCGTTTGTTCGCTGAGTTGCCCTGTGAAGTTGTGGTATTTGCACGTTGAATAATTTACAGCATAGTTTGTTAGATTAGCATAATTTGTTGCTGCCAGAGTTTCGATGGTGATGCTTGGTGTTGAGATCAAGTTTGGCAGTCAAGTTGGCGCAATGATGGGTTGACTTTGTAACACCGGATTCTGTCTCTTTCGATTCTTGCCTCCCACGGTTGGATGGGTCGGTGAGGGTCTGCGTCTTTGTTGACTTGCGCCGTAGCTGGCAGTGCTCCTTCTGTACGGGTCAGACAGGCGCTGGCGCGGTGTGCCGTTATGCGTTGCTGGGTCGGCGTCTCTTGCGTGATACCGGTCCGAGGTCGTTTGCGTCGTGTTGTTTTCTACGTGCTTGGCTTCAACCTTTTCAGTCGTCCTCGTCTTGCTCTGAGCTTTTCCTGCAGCTTGCTTGCCTCGCCAATGGGAGCGAAGATCATCGCAGCGCGCTTTTGCTTCAACATCGCGGTCGGAAGTAACCAGTCGTCGAGTCGCTCCATCTTGGCGTGCTTATGTGGGCGGACCTGCTTCGTCGAGGGCTTGCGACAGGAGATCGAACGTCATGTGAGTTTCTCGGTGTCTCAGACGGTATTGGCCCCCAAGGAGTCGTCGACGAGAAGAAGACAAGATGGCTCTTCGATCTAGTTATACGATGACAGAGTTGCTTGTGTTTGCCGAAGCTTGTGGTCCCCGAGAGTGGTGATCGATACGAGCAGGGTATCAAGAGAAAGAAACGAGGGTGATGAGATATAATAAGCCAGGAGATGTTTACATGTTTGAAGGACAGGAGATGCGGATTGAGTATTCGGTTCGGGTTTATAGATATTGTCGAATAACGACAATGGTGTATGATGCTGGGCCTAGTGCCAGCGCACAGATGCGCCCTAAGACAGGTTTGCGTGCAGCAACTGCTGCCTAAGATGCGTTTGATGAAATGGAAGGCGAAATTGATAGAGTGTCGGGTGGTCAAGAGAAGCCTTGGAGTGGTATCCGTTGTTGCTACAGTCGTTAGGGGACGCAAGAGCTTATTGAGATAGGAGAGCGGTTGAGTTCTGAAGGTTACAGCAATTAACCTATTGAGTACCGGTTTGAACGTTATAACCAGTTTAATAAAAAAGTTATCTTTCATCCTAGTGTACCGAAAGTATCTTAGAGCAGGACACGTTGGATAAATAGTGTGTTTACCTTTCTTCCACGCGTTCTCGCACACAGTGAAAGCACTCGCTTAAGGCACGAGGTACAAATGGTATTTTTAAAAATGATTTCAAGTTGAGTAGGCTAGTGCCTTTTTCGAGATGTCACCAAGTGTGTAAAAAGAAGCGTGAAATTCGGCAATTGCTAATGAGTAATCAATAGTGTAGAATATTCCTTTGTCTTGCGGTTATTCTAATGTTGGTCAGTCTGGCCGTTGTCTAAACGACAGGATTTTGGAACACAAAAGAGCTGCCAGGATTGTTCGTCAAATTCTGAGCTTGCTAAACACGTCAAGAGATATGTAAGAATTGGTTCCCTGAATAGACGCACATGTAGGTACTTGAAAGAGAAAGTAATCCGTTGGCAATTGGCAATTGTATCAGCATACCTCAACAAACTTGGACAAGGAAACACGGGTTTTCCTAATTGTGTAAAGTTCTTTTGTTGTGTGTGCGTATTGGGTCGGATTCATTTTTCTTTCTGTAGGGCTGACTGGATTGTCGTTTCCAAAGCGAGGATGAGTTCTTATCTGTACTAATGCAAAAATACATGTTTTTGCTGGGTCACTCGTTTGAGGCGATTTGAGGCTTAGGGGCTGTTCATGTGAATAAATTCTGCAGCTATTTTTGAGACTTCGTTGTGTTTGTCCCTTCCTTTTTCCTCTTTCTCGTTGTTTTTTTTAGTATAAGCGTTCACAAGCTAGCCTGCGCCACAACGCTTATTTTTGGATTGGGCTCGTTGTTGTTCCTCGTATTTATAAACGTGTTTCCAACCGTATAGAATTTGCTAAGGTTCTCCTAATTGCCAAAGACACATGTTTTTTTCCGAAACAGACTGAGAAGCGCTTCAGTCTGCCATTTTGAGTATCTCAAGGTGGTGCTCGTTGAACCGATTGCCTCTGAACGCGAACAAAACAAACGGTATCTCGCTCTTAAGGCATATAAATTATTTGTATATAAAGTGTAAGTTGGAAAACAGTACTATTACTCGAGCTGATGTGATGAGGGTCCATGGTGTATTTTTACTTTGCCATCTAACGGTCGAATCCCATGTCAATAACATTTGTAGTACCGGTTTTAAATTGCTTCGTACAATTTCAGGCATGAATCGGCACTTTCGAGCACGCGGTGCTATGTTATTTCTTTGTGCATTGTTTAGACCCCGTCTTGAATTGGCTTCTGCCGTGTGGAGCAGTTTATTGGAAAGTGAATGTAAGCGTATTGAAGTGGTACGAGGCGTTCCGGGTCGCGTAGTTTATGATATTCATTTTCACAGGAGACTATCATAGACTACCATTCTCTTGTTAGGCTTTTGAATCTCAGCAAATTAGATGAGTGCAGGAAACAACCCCTTCCCGTTTGATCCCTTCCCGTTTCGACCCATTCCCGTTTCCACCTAATCCCGAAACGACGTTCCCGTTTGAGTTTTCCCGTTTTAAACCATTTCCGAAGCGACCTTCCCGCTTTGAACCGGTCCTGTTTCACCCTTGACATTTGAATACGTCCCCTTTCAACCCGTTGCCGAAACTCCTTCTTATTTGAACCCGTACTCGAACCCCCTTTTGCCTTTAAACCCGTACTGTTTCAATCCGTTTGTATAAGGCACATGCACATCTCAGCCTCTTAGCGAAACGTTTCAACCGTTCCAAGAATAGGTTTTGAAACATATTTGCATGTCAACGTATTTTTAAATATAAAACCCTTTCAGACACGTTTCAACGTAGTATATTCATACTTGAATTCCTTAGAATGTTTTTTTAATTGTCATTAAAACGTGCAAGCGCGAAGGGACGGACTATGTACACTGCGCGACACTGGCTGCATTTACTTGAATGCGACCGTGGCGCATCGAATCGAGATTTGACTATTTTGACTGGGGCAGAAGAGGAAGAAAAAAAATAGACAGGGTGCAGTGTGATTTGTGCCTGCTTGATTTGATGCGCTAAGATTGCATCCATGTAAACCCAGCTTACTCTTACCCCGACCATGACGTTGTCGCTTTTGTTTTAAATTTTATTTCAAATTGGTATTAGTCGCCGTCATATTTTACCACTTAGGTTAGTGGCTTTGATGAGCACTTCTAAAGACACTAGTAGTTTTTATGGCAGCCTTTTGATTCCATGAAATAAACAGCAAAAAACTGACTATCGCTTGTTCACTCTAACAATGTCGCGCTCTGTACAATAAAGGACGTAATGGACGAGCCCGTTGTTAATGGCATCACACATGAGGAAAGGACAAAGGGACGGACAATTTGTCGCCTGCGGTGTCCGTCCCTTTTGTCCTTCGTCATATTCATCACAACACGGGAGTCTCAGAATAAAGTACGCAAGTAATTTGGGTAAGCTACAATTTAACGACAACATGGGTTTTTATATCGCGACGCTCTTTTAGAGGTACCCAATGCGCTTGCGCCCGTTAATCTGACACTCGCTAATAGTGAACTAGATATTTTGTAGAGCGATAAATCAGACAGGTTGACAAGCGTACGATAGCGACTTTATTATTATTTTTTTTTTCATTTCCTGCCATCTTTGAGTACACAGGGAAAATATCGTCGACGAGAAAATGCTTTCGCCTTGTTGAGGAAGTCGAACGGAAATCGTGCCATGAAAGAAGCCAACACCAATTCTGATTGCTTGCGGCCTTTGCTGACTGCTACTTATGCCTCCTGGCTCGCACGGCACCACCGTTTGCAAGCCGCTGAAAAGATATGCTCGTCAAGGCCTCATCCTGTTTGATCAGATCGACGAAGAGCTGTAAATGTTCGGATGAGGCCTGCCTGGCTTACCGCGTTTCATCTTACGGTGCCTCTGGCTCCATGTGGCTTTTGGTCCGTGGTCTTCGGCTTCCGTGTCCGTTCAACCGTTGAATGGAAAAAAAATGGTCATTCATCGGGTGCCATAAGAAATAGTCATGCGCGAACTAAGGCCTACCAGCGTCGGTAGGTAGGAACGTTTACTTCACTTTTTTGCATCAAGAAATGCTGCGGTGAAAAGGGTTTAGGGTACAGGAGCGGGGGACAGGGGGCCTCCATTCTTATTTGTTGGCCCGGTTGGTGCGACGGCGTCAGAAGATAGATGTACGGTAGGTTCAGGCATGGTGTTTTGTCGGGGCTCAGTGGTGGAGAGCTGAATGCCTTGAAGCCGCGTGCCGGCAGGGGGAGCTGCAGGGTCCTGGATGTACGCGAGCAGTGATCGCCAGAGTTCAATAGCGGTCACTTTGGGGAAGGAGGGGTCCGGGCAGGCCCCAGGCATGCAGGAGGTAGGCCCTGCAAACTCTGCTGGATGGTAGCCAAGGTGCGGGTTCGGGGCTCCGAGTATAACGGGCAGTCCCAGAGCAGGTGCTCCAGATCAGCGTTTTTGTGGCACAATGCGCATGTACCAGGAAAGGTTGGCGGTAGCAGCACCACTGCCCTTTTCGCGGTGGCTGCTGCTGTGCTGACGGAACCGCTGTAGGAGGTTTGAGATTCTGCTGTAGCAGAATCTCAAACCGCTACCAGGGTGGGTAAAAGAACGGGAACTTCGCCAGTTTGTCACGCTCCTTCATCCATGCTAAAGTGATGTATGGCTTGCCACTTTACCACCCCGGCACGCGGACGCAGCTTCAAGCCCTAGGGCGCCTCAACCACGAGGCAAGGCGAGATAACCACTGGGCTTCCTCGTTACACACCGCTAGCAGCTCTGAAAAGCTGCGGTGGCATTAATGACCTCACAGAGCTTCTTGAGACACACCTTCACACACACACAAGAGGTCCCGCCTTCGATCCCCGCACGCGGGCAGACACA
>JAZHYW010029585.1:0-12956 GCA_037355805.1 Ixodes ricinus
AAAATGATTTCAAGTTGAGAAGGCTAGCGCCTTTTTGAGATGTCACCAAGTGTGTAAAAAGAAGCATAGGAATTCAGGAATTGCCAATGAGTAATCAATAGTGTAGAATATTCCTTTGTCTTGCGGTTATTCTAATGTTGGTCAGTCTGGCCGTTGTCTAAACGACAGGATTTCGGAACACAAAAGAGCTGCCAGATTGTTCGCCAAATTCTGAGCTCGCTAAACACGTCAAGAATGTAAGAATTGGTTCCCTGAATAGGCGCACATGTAGGTACTTAAAGAAAGTAATCCGTTGGCAATTGGCAATTGTAATCAGCATGACCCTCAACAAACTTGGACAAGGAAACACGGGTTTTCCTAATTGTGTAAAGTTATTTTTTGTGTGTGTGCGTATTGGGTCGGATTCATTTTTCTTGTTTGTGGGGCTGACGATTTGTCGTTTTCAAAGCGAGGATGAGTTCTTATCTGTAATAATGCAAAAAGACATGTTTTTGCTGGGTCACTCTTTTGAGGCGATTTGAGGATCTAGGGGCTGTTCCTGTGAATAAATTTGCAGCTATTTTTGAGACTTCGTTGTCTTTGTCCCTTCCTTTTCCTCTTCTCGTCGTTTTTTTTAGTATAAGCGTTCACAAGCTAGCGTGCGCCACAACGCTTATTTTTGGATTGGGCTCGTTGTTGTTACCTCGTATTTATAAACGTGTTTCCAACCGTATAGAATTTGCTAAGGTGCTCCTAATTGCCAAAGACACATGTTTTTTTTCCGAAACAGACTGAGAGCGCTTCAGTCTGCCATTTTGAGTATCTCAAGGTGGTGCTCGTTGAACCGATTGCCTCTGAACGCGAACAAAACAAACGGTATCTCGCTCTTAAGGCATATAAATTATTTGTATATAAAGTGTAAGTTGGAAAACAGTACTATTACTCGAGCTGATGTGATGAGGGTCCATGGTGTATTACTACTTTGCCATCTAACGGTCGAATCCCGTGTCAATAACATTTGTAGTACCGGTTTTAAATTGCTTCGTACAATTTCAGGCATGAATCGGCACTTTTGAGCACGCGGTGCTATGTTACTTCTTTGTGCATTGTTTAGACCCCGTCTTGAATTTGCTTCTGCCGTGTGGAGCAGTTTATTGGAAAGTGAATGTAAGCGTATTGAAGTGGTACAAAGGCGTTCCGGATCGCGTAGTTTATGATATCCATTTTCACAGGAGACTATCATATGAATACCATTCTCTTGTTAGGCTTTTGAATCTCAGCAAATTAGATGGGTGCAGGAAACAACCCATTCCCGTTTGAACCCTTCCCGTTTCGACCCATTCCCGTTTGCACCTATTCCCGAAACGACGTTCCCGTTTGAGTTTTCCCGTTTTAAACCATTTCCGAAGCGACCTTCCCGTTTGAACCGGTCCTGTTTCACCCTTGACATTTGAATACGTCCCCTTTCAACCCGTTGCCGAAACTCCCTTCTTATTTGAACCCGTACTCGAACCCCCTTTTGCGTTTAAACCCGTACTGTTTCAATCCGTTTGTATAATTAAGGCACATCACATCTCAGCCTCTTAGCGAAACGTTTCAACCGTTCCAAGAATAGGTTTTGAAACATTTTTGCACGTCAACGTATTCTTAAAATATAAAACCCTTTCAGACACGTTTCAACGTAGTATATTCATACTTGAATCCCTTAGAATGTTTTTTTTAATTGTCATTAAAACGTGCAAGCGCAGAAGCGGACTATGTACACTGCGCGACACTGGCTGCATTTACATGAATGCGACCGTGGCGCATCGAATCGAGATTTGACTATTTTGACTGGGGCAGAAGAGGAAGAAAAAAAATAGACAGGGTGCGTGTGATTTGTGCCTGCTTGATTCGATGCGCTAAGATTGCATCCATGTAAACCAGCTACTCTTACCCCGACCATGACGTTGTCGCTTTTTGTTTTAAATTTTATTTCAAATTGGTATTAGTCGCCGTCATATTTTACCACTTAGGTTAGTGGCTTTGATGAGCACTTCTAAAGACACTAGTAGTTTTGATGGCAGCCTTTTGATTCCATGAGATAAACAGCAAAAACTGACTATCGCTTGTTCGCTCTAACAATGTCGCGCTCTGTACAATAAAAGGACGTAATGGACGAGCCCGTTGTTAATGGCATTAGATATGAGGAAAGGACAAAGGGACGGACAATTTGTCGCCTATGGTGTCCGTCCCTTTTGTCCTTTCCTCATATTTATTACAATACAGGAGTCTTAGAATAAAGTACGCAAGTAATTTGGGTAAGCTAAAATTTAACGACAACATAGGTTTTTATATCGCGACGCTATTTTTGAGTACCCAATGCGCTTGCGTGCGTTAATTTGACACTCGCTAATAGTGAACTAGATATTTTGTAGAGCGATAAATCAGACAGGTTGACAAACGTACGATAGCGACTATTATTTTTTTTTTCATTACTTGAATCTTTGAGTACACAGGAAAATATCGTCGACGAGAAAATGCTTTCGCCTTGTTGAGGAAGTCGAACGGGGAAATCGTGCCATGAAAAAGCCAACACCAATTCTGATTGCTTGCGGCCTTTACTGACTCAACTTATGCCTCGTGGCTCGCACGGCACCACCGTTTGCAAGCCGCTGAAAAGATATGCTCGTCAAGGCCTCATCCTGTTTGATCAGATCCACGAAGCTGTAAGGGTTCGGATGAGCCCTGCCTGACACCGCGTTTATCTTACGGTGCCACGTCTCCATGTGGCTTTTGGTCCGTGGTCTTCGGCTTCCGTGTCCGTTCAACCGTTGAATGGAAAAAATTGTCATTCATCGGGTGCCATAAAAAATAGTCATGCACGAACTAAGGCCTACAACGTCGGTAGGTAGGAACGTTCATTTTACTTTTTTTGCATTAAGAAATGCTGCGGTGTAAGGGTTTAGGGTACAGGAGCGGGGGACAGGGAGCCTCCATTCTTCTTTGTTGGCCCGGTTGGTGCGATGGCGTCAGAGGATAGATGTACGGTAGGTTCAGGCTTGGTGTTTTGTCTCGGCTCAGTGGTGGAGAGCTGAATGCCTTGAAGCCGCGTGCAGATAGGGGGAGCTGCAGGGTCCTGGATGTACGCGAGCAGCGATCGCCAGAGCTCGACAGCGGTCATTTTGGGGAAGGAGGGATCCGGGCAGGCCCAGGCATGCAGCGACGTAGGTCTGAAACTCTGCTGGATGGTAGCCAGGGTGCGGGTTCGGGGCTCCGAGTATAGCGGGCAGTCCCAGAGCAGGTGCTCCAGATCAGCGTTTTTATGGCTACAATGCGCATGTACCAGGAAGGTTGGTGGTAGCAGCACCACTGCCCTTTTCGCGGTGGCTGCTGCTGTGCTGACAGAACCGCTGTAGCAGGTTTGAGAATCTGTTGTAGCAGAATCTCAAACCGTACGAGTGAGGTAAAAGAACGGGAACTTCGCCAGTTTGTCACCTCCTTCATCCATGCTAAAGTGATGTATGGTTTGCCATACCACCCCGTCACCCGGACGCAGCTTCAAGCCCTAGGGCGCCTCAACCACGAGGCAAGGCGAATAACCACTGGGCTCCCTCGTTACACACCGCTATCAGCTCTGAAAAGCTGCAGTGGCATTAATGACCTCACAGAGCTTCTTGAGACACACCTTCACACACAAGAGGTCCCGCATTCGATCCCCGCACGCGGGCAGACACACGCTAGCCATGCTTGGACATGACATAACCAACCTTCCAGAACTCCCACAGCTGTCACCGCCCTGGGAGCACATCATGCTCACCGATTCCACACCGCTGCCACAGCATATGCCCCCCGAGCAAGTAGAACGAAGACGAACATTCGTCAAGACACATATCAAGTCGGACCCAAACCGCCTGCCTAGAAGAAGATATTCGCATTGTCTACACGGACGCCGCTTGTCCTCAAGATGGAACGGATTTTGCCATGGCTTGGGTTGAAACCACTACGTCAACTCAGGGGCGACTCTATCATGCCACAACGGAACCCGTCCAAAGCACGCAAGCAGAAATGCACGCTATCATTTAATATGTTCGACTCGCAAACGATTCCTCCAACAACAGCAACACCAAGACCCATTTCCACCTCTTTACAGATTCTCAAGCTACACATCGGGCTTGTGCGGATGTTCGGCACACCACCGTTGCTGTTGAGCAGCTCAGACTTTCCGTGCAACGCTTACGTGCTCTCGGGCACGACCTCACAATACACTGGGTACCCGGACACTCGGAATACCCGGCAACACTAAAGCTCACCGCCGTGCACGCGCGCCCTTACTATCTGTGCAGGCCAGACCAAGATCCGAAGATACAGTTTGCCTTCCTCACGAACAAGTAGAGTCCCGTGCACTACCACCTGACCCAGCGGCAGAAATATTCATGGCACGGCACTACCGCAGAGCCTACCTCTTGGCTACTGCAGAATTCTCCTTACACCCTTCCCTCCTTCTCAACTCTTCTCTCGCCGGCAGCTTGTCACGCTCCGCCAAATTCAGACCGGGACCATTCTTACCACTACCACGTCGGTGACAGCGATAACTGCTATGCTCGTTCGCCTGCACTGCAGGCACAAAAACACCAGAAAGGCGTTCAAAAAGTGACTGCTGGTGATTAAACTTTTTGAGGAGGACATACACAGGCCGCTTTAACCGACCCAACTGATAGCTAACAGTGGTCAAAGCGGGAAGGTTTCTTTCGGGATAGGGCGAAATGGGAAAAGATGATATGATAAGGTAATAAGGAGGTGAACTGGGCCAGTTGGTTGACGTTATACATGATGGCGAAAAACAGCTCAGAAAACACGGACTACGAAGACGAACAAACATGACAGACAATGCTGTACTCGCCACTGAAGATTTTTAATAAAGGAAACAAAGACTGAAAAAAACATACACAGTATCTTAAAAGATTGCACAAAAACAGAGGACGACTCTCGCCAACCGTGAAGTGTGTCAATAAACTACCGTTCACTACGTGACTTATTTTTTGCCGCAGGAAGAAAATCTCTTTGGCTGACAGCGCGAATGACGGTTCACTAACAGATGAATCACCATGACACAAAATGTGGAAGGCCACAGTGATCTCTCTCGTCACCCTATCCTTGAGCGCCCAGAACGGTGACTCTGGGCGCTCACAGGAACGGGGCTCGAAGCCGCGGGACGCACTTGTGGCCACGTCCCAGAGAGTCGCGGGCCTCATGCGATCCGCGTGCGGCGTGTTTGAGACACCTGCCATATACTAAGCTTCAGTTGTTCTATCTCCTGGTAATAACCTCGCCGTGTCCCCTTTTCGAGCCAGTATGACGGAAAAGGGGTCGTGGCAAGGACAAGCTGCGGCCGACCTCCAAAAAGCTGTCATCTTTTAATATCAAGTACCTTTTCAGGAACCTTCAACTCGGAGGAGATAGTGGAGTATCTCAGTTAACGGTTTGGGAAGGAGTGATACTTTAGTATAGATGTGAAAGAACTTTTAGTCCTTACCGCATGATCGATTGCTGGCATCGATGAAAGGGTGTATTGAAGTTAATGGAGAGATGGTGTTCAGGCGTTCTAGGGTATAACCCTGAAAAGCTTTATGGAGTTGTTGCTGTTCCACCTGCCGTCAATTATAGTCGGAAGGCGGGATGGATGCTACCTGCAAGATTCAGGGCTGCGTATTGGGTCATGTGTAGCCCCCTTTTCGAAGTGACATTTACCTGGATGAGGTGGATTGGGCAGTCGAAAGAGCGCTTGGTGGCGCAAATGTTACCAAGGCAGTCTGCTACGTAGACGACTTTTTGTGTTTTTTTGAAAAAAGTAGACAATCGGAAACAAAATTGGACAAAGTGGTGGATACAATTACAGAGTGTGGGGGAGGTCTCAAATATATCTTTGAGGTTCCAAAAGAAAGAGTACTCCAGTACCTGTACTTTTCTCTCCCTCTTTAGAAGATTCCCATATTCACTTAACTTATCGCCCAAAATCAAACAAAGGTATTCTGCACTGCAAGTCGGCCCACTCCGAAAATTGTAAAGAGGGTCATTGATATGCCATGTCTATCCTCAGCACTGAAAAAATGATGCTTCCACACTCTGAGAGACAGCTTTAAAACGCAAGCTCACTGGCTAAACAAAGTTTGCAATCTATCGGCACTAATGTTAAACGTGTCAAGCATCGTGCTAAAAAGGGTTCAGGGCTGTCAGTCTACCAAACGTGTTCTAGAAAGGAAGAGACCAGTCGTCAACCCATATTTACGCAGGGTCTCACACAAATTTAAAAAAGAATGCTGGCAGTCGTTATGACATCTTTGTAATTTTTTTCTGGCCAGGAAAAATAAGCCAGGTTTGTTGCGAAAAATAGCAAGGGACAAGTATTGAAAGAAATATGCCAATCTGATCAGTACATGTGCTATGCGAGTAGCGCATAGAATTCCACTCTCGTGTGGCCGCATCTACGTTTGGTAGACGGGACGCTGCCTGAATGATAGGCTCTGAGAACTCAGGTATTCTCTGGAATACACTGTGAGAGGACACCTGCCACTGCAAAGAGTGTCTGTGAGAACCGCCACTTAGTTCTACCACCATTTTAGGACGACACAAGGAAAAGGTGAGACGCGAAGTGCTAGAGGCATTTCACGCCCACAGTGGGGGAGAAAACTGTAGAGGTTTGGCGTCAGTGGCCTTGTCTCGGGCCGAGTTGGAATTCCTTATGATGCCAATGAAGGGCCAGCGCGTGCCGTTGCGATCAGCTATCATGGGTGGAAGATTCGCGTGTGAATGTGTGCATTGAGTGTTTTTTTTTTGGTCTTCCTTTGCTGAAGGTAAAATACCCTGATCTCTACGAACATTTGTGGGACCAGCTTTTTTAAGCTCCGCCTATGCACAGGAATATGGTCACGCTCGGCCACCTTTTTGGTAGAGTTACAATATCTCTAGCCATCATAGTAATATGGTGGGCAGCGTTGTGGCGGCAGGCTGCCATAAAAATAGCCGTGGGTCTAGCACACCGTACCATGGGTGATGTTTCGTGCTTGAATGAAGTCGCTCGACAATGCGGATTCTTGAAACTCAGTGGATACGACTGTCGTCGTAGCCGTCGCCGTCGTCGTAGTTTTGTCAGACAACTTCAATCAAGCACGAAATATACCCCATGGCTATTTTTATGGAAACCGGTCACCACGGCCTCCACAACTGCCACAATGCTCTCTGCATGGATGGCTGACCGTGGCCGCATACGCGGAGCAGGCAAGTGCGATTCAGCAAATAGTCATAGAGATCACTGGTAAAAGCGAGTTGTTACAAGTCAGCGCTAGTCCGGTCGACGCGCTCCAGAATCCAGGCATTCTGGGTTCAAATCTTCACCCTGACCGTTTCGGTCTGGACGAGCATCGTACCGGCGTGCGGTCTTGTGTATCCCTGCTGCATAGTGGGCGTTAAAGACCCCGGGCTAGCAGTTGTTCTAGAGTGTACTAAAATACGGGGTAGTGCTTCGACCGTCTTGGCAATGGCAGCTTGTGAGGATGTGCCTTTAGACATTAATCGCGACGCTGCAGTCGACAGAGCAGCACAAAGTCGCTGCAGCCTACACGTGCAGCCGCGCGTGCTCGTGCACGCGGAGCACGCGCACAACAAGCATGATACTCGCGTGTGGCGTATGGTGTAGATCGCGATAGATCTTGACACCGGCTCATCGGCAGTAAGGTCAGTATATATGGTGGTGGTTGTGCGCGTGCTCCGCGCGCACTAACACGCGCGGCTGCACGTGCGGGTTAGAGCGACTTTCTGCTGTCCTGTCGACTGCAGCGCCGCGATTGTTGTCTACTCGCGCAGCTTCACATGCTCCCATTGCCGAGCCTTGCCGGTCCAGACACTACCCCGTATTCTAGTACACTCTAGTTATACTGCACTGGCTCTCACCTACAGTAGGTAAGAATGTAGCCATGATCATCCAGACTAACCTCCCGCGGTATAAAGAACTAACGTCTAACTACTGTCGTGTATGTTCCTCTTTTGTTCTTGTCTTATGCGATGTTTTTGTTCACCATGTATAACGACCACCAAATAGCTCAGCTTTCAACTTCACTATACACAGTTTTTACACACAGAGAATTAAACAGAGAGGTCAGCGAAAGGAAAAAATTCCCCGCTACATTTAGGGAACAATTTCCCCGCTAAATTTAGCGGAAAATTTTCCCCTAAATGGGAGGCGAGCAGGAGAGGAGGAGGGGCATAGCCTTCTCTCCGTACCTTCCTCTCTTCCTCCTCAAGAGCTGCGCTCTAATTCGGCGTTACAGGAGGTTGTAAACGTCTTTCATTTTATTTTTTTACGGGGAATCACGTTATCGACTTTGTTGCTCGTTACGTATTTTATGAAGAACGCGATGATTGGCTCTATATGTGTTCTGGGAGAAAGTGGACATGAGGGGCTTGTTTATAAGTAGTGCTTCCACTATTCGATTACCGTATGTTACGGGCAGTATAGTCCGCTGACGAGGCATGTTTTCATGCATGTGTAAAAATTTCACCCAATCCGGACTATCTGCAGGTGCAGACTATAGAAAGATTTGTTCTTTCTACATCGTTCGCTGTGACAAAACGTCCAGGCTTTTATGATTAACGGAGTATATTAATGTGAATTTATGTATGATACGAGGGTCTTTGTGAGTTAATACAGCAGGTATTCGTCTATGTGTGCTGTGTATATTATGTTTTACCTTACAAACTAGGCACTAAGCGCGGACTAAGCACGGCGTGCGGACTATGCACCGGGTGCTGACCAGGGTTGTAAAAGTGACTTCAAAATGTACCTAAGATACAGTTACAGTTACTCATACGAAAAGTTACGTAGGTACGTACCAATGTACTCGCTTAAAATGTACATAGGTAGAGGTACAGTTACCTCAAAGGTACTTTCTTCATTTATTTTTCCCAAATTTTCCAGAATATATTGAAAGTAAAGCTTTTTATACTAAGGGTACACACAAAAATGAGTTAGATAAATGTGCTTTATTGGTGCTCATGAGAGAAATAAGGAAAACCGCCTTCACATGAGCCGGTGTTGACGTCGACTGGCCCAGAAAACTTAGGCCGCATGAAGAAACGCATGAGTCGAGCGCATATGCACCTAACCTTCGCGACGACAAGCAAGAAATTTCAAACATGCTCTTTTTTTTCTTTCGTTTGTTAAAAGAAAATAAGCGTCTTTTTAACTTTTTTTTATTTTTGATAATTGCAAAATTTTTAATCAGATTTATTGAGTGGAAATTGTATTATGTACGCGATGTTACATCGCAGGATTAAAAGCGCTAAAAAACGAGGACTAGTAAAAGAAGACACACACACAGCAGAGCGCACTTGCAACTGAGGTTTAATCTGAATTAAACCAAAGAAGAAACGTATATGGCTTGTCAACAACCATCCACGTCATATAAACACATTGTCCAATAATCTACATATAATCTTTCTAGCTGGAGCTGACAAAGGACTGTAGATACGCCACCTCCGAATCGTACAATGCTATCGATGGGGCGCTAATGCACGTGTCGCCGTCGCACTTCCTTATGTAAAACGCCTCCGAAATTTTCCTAGTCATATTGTTACAATTCCTGCTCAGGATAACAGTTTCCTGAAGCATTGGGCCACAATCGCATCGGTTGCAGTGTATCGCAAGATTACCCGAGGGCGAAGATCTTACAGCCAGTGCGTGTTCCCTTAGTCTGTCGCTGATGCACCTTCCGGTTTGTCCTATGTAAACCCTCCCACACGTTAAAGGTATTCTATACACCACCCCTTCCTTGCACTCCACATATTTAGTTCCATGCTTCTTCTTACATATACCCACCCTCAAATCTCCCCTTTCTATTCTTGCTCACAGTTTACCCAATTTCTGAGGCGCTGAGAGTAGTACCGGTACTTCATGTTTTTCGCCCACTTTCTTCAGACTATGGCTAAATTTGTGCACATATGGTATCACGGTCGGTCTAACATTCCGCCTGACCTTCCCACTACTTCTTCCCCCTCCCCGAAGTTTTCATAACAATGCTTCTGCCACATGTTTAATAAGCGTAAGAGGGTACCCTCCATCCTCTAGTTTCTTCACCTGTATACCAAAGCCGTCCACTATTTTGTGTGAGCACGACTTAGTCAGCGAGGCTCCCAAGCACGTAGTGGCAATACCTCTCTTAATAATTTTAGAATGGTTTGAGTCGTAGGGTAACACCGCTTTCCTTGCTCTGGGTGAGTACATCCAACATACATGGGACGGCAGAAATATCAGTTTCAGGTCCAAAATTGTAAAATGCACTGTACAGGATCTTCTGTAGTGAAACTCAGACCGGCGGCGCAGTTCTTAAAAACATCCAACATTTTTTAAATAAAGTCTGCTCTTTTACTTCCTTCCCCGAGTGGAACAGTACCAGGTAGTCCTCTACATACCTAAATATCCGGATGACATTACTATCTAGTTTAGCTTCAATATCTCTGTCGCATTTTGCCAAAAATAAATCACTCAGCACTGGAGCTACGTTCGTCCCAATACATATACCTTCCTTCTGTATGAATTTCGAACCTTCAAACGCAATATAGGTGGATTCCAGGTAGAAGCTCAACATATCCCAGAAACTCCTTCCATGGATACCACATTCATTTTGGAACTTAACTTCCCCATACGTCATCGACTGCTTCTCGTACACTTTCGAAGAGTTCCCTATGAGGTATCGAGTGAAACAGGTTTTCCACATCAAAGTAAACCACGTGAGAGGAACCTGGGTTAGAGTCTCTCAGAAATTGAACCACGCCCTCT
The DNA here is from genome assembly GCA_037355805.1 of Ixodes ricinus. NCBI lineage: Eukaryota > Metazoa > Arthropoda > Arachnida > Ixodida > Ixodidae > Ixodes > Ixodes ricinus. Next base: position 10,793 of record JAZHYW010029585.1, read on the forward strand.
GAGTTACACATCTTGAAGGGGTCCTGGCACTGAAGACGCGAAAGGTGTCTTTGAAGATAAGATGACATCTGTAGTTGCCATGATCCCCTCTGTGTAACTATAGCCCTGAATGGCATGCTCTCCTTATGTGTTTTTACTGAGAAAAAAATCTTAAGATGAAGATCCTTAGCCCGTACTATTGAGGCCTTTAGCCTGTCAAGGCCCTAGACTGTGACACATTTCGACGGCCCTATCCTTTACTTTCGTGAGGGAGATCTTTTTCACTTCCTTAAAATTCTTTATGACCGCCTGTTTACTTCTTTCTAGAAAATCACCCTCAGGGACAAGGACAAAGCTACCCTCCTTATCAGCCACCAGTAGCTTGAGTCCCTCTTTCAAACAGTAGGAGACAACCCGCCTCACCTTATGTCTTTCTGAGGTACGACCCCCTATTTCCCGAAGTAGTACATCCACTCCGTCTAAAATACATCTATCACTGTCCGTTTGTACTATTCTTTCGCCTACATTTCCGACAAGTCTGAGCAGTTCTTGTGGCTTTAGGTTCGATTCACAGGCAAACTTGGGACCTTTTTCCAAAGTCTTTACGATCGCTTCAGGTGCTTCAGCGTCCCCCATCATCACCACGTTGCACACGCCGCTCTTCTTTCCTCTCGTAGGCTTGGGCAACGCCGTGCGTAGACGTTGCCATAAAAATTCCGTGCTTCTTCCAGCTTGTCGGCGACATTCCCTGAACTTCCACTCCGCCACCTTCACGTCCTTATAGACGGAATAGCACCATACCTTGAGGCCGTCTTGAAGAAGTCTCGCCTGCCTCCAGGTTTCAGCACGCAGAATCTTGGCGATCCTTTTAGCGTGTCCCGTCGACGGTGGAATCCGGAACAGGTTCATGACCTCTGCGGAATGTTAGACCGACCGAGATACTATATGTGCACAAATTTAGCCATAGTCTGAAGAAAGTGGGCAAAGAAACATGGAGTGCCGGTACTACTCTCAGCGCCTCCGAAATTGGGTAAACTGTGTGCAGGAATATAAAGGGGAGATTGAAGGGTGAGTATATGTAAGGAGCATGGAACTAAATATGTGGAATGCAAGGAAGTTGTGGTGTATAGAATACCTTTAACGTGTGGGAGGGTTTACATAGTACAAACCGGAAGGTGCATCAACGACAGACTAAGGGAACACGCACTGGTTGTAAAATCTTCGCCCTCGGGTAATCTTGCGATACACTGCAACCGATGCGATTGTGGCCCAAATCTTAAGGAAACTGTTATCCCGAGGAGGAATCGTAACAAAATGACTAGGGAAATTTCGGAGGCGTTTTACATAAGGAAGTGCGACGGCGACACGTGCATTAGCGCCCCATCGATAGCATTGTACGATTCGGAGGTGGCGTATCTACAGTCCTTTGTTAGCTCAAGCTAGAAAGATTATATGTAGATTATTGGACAATGTGTTCACATGACGTGGATGATTGTTGACAAGACATATATGTTTCTTCTTTGGTTTAAGTCAGATTAAACCTCAGTTGCAAGTGCGCTCTACCGTGTGTGTGTCTTCTTTTACTGGTCCTCAGTTTTTAACGCTTATAATTCTGAAATGTACCACCAACTAGCCCAAGTGAATACCCTTTTATGTTACATCGCTTTACGATTGTAATTATAATTTATTTTCAACTATATTTTATTATTGTATTTATGGCAGAAGAGAGCCACCGCCAGGACAAGATACAGGCAACAAAAACTGCGCTCATCTTTCAAGTTATCTCCTCCCTTGTATATCTGTCAGAGGAGCTTCAAACACGCAATGAAGTCGATTTTGGTTTGAGATGAAGGAAGCAGGTTGCTATTTTCTCTAAACGGAGTTCCGAAGCGATTCGATAAATTGGTGCCGCTAGAACGGCATCGCTAATCCACCGTTCGCTCAAATGAACACCGCCATTCGCTAAAGTGTCGTTCGATGAAACATCATGGGCGGGGCTTCGTTCGCTATAGCGTCGTTCAATCAAGTCAGTGCCTCCCAGGTCGTAACCAACTCAACGTTAATCACGGCACATGGTAGTTTGTTAATACTTCAAGATTTATAGTTTCTACAATTTTGACGAAGCGAATCGAAAAGTACCTGTAAAAGTAACTTCACTTAGTTACAAGTTACTGGAAAATGTACC
>JAZHYW010029589.1:0-30732 GCA_037355805.1 Ixodes ricinus
CATGGCGAATCGTGAAAGGCCGATCACAGCGACGCTTTTGATCGCACACGTCGCTAATAGATAGGCAACAGGCAGCAGTGGCTGTTTGTTCTGTCCTCCGAGTTGAGGGAATGAAGGATGTTCATCACCTTTCAATTTGTTTGCCGAATGTCACTGCTTGAGAAAAAAATCATGTCTATTCGATTATTAGCGCTAGGGATTGATTCTGGGTAGCATTTAGTGATAGTAAAAAAAGATCATTGGTTAATTTTAATATATGTAGGTCTAAGTTAGATTACGCACACTCCATTTCACAAACGTCTCCAGTGCTCACGGAGGCCCACCAGAAGCCCGTGGCTTCGAAAAGTGCCTTTTATGCGCGTGTTCTCGCATAAACAAGCATTCTGCAGCTACGCGACTCGCCTGTGCTTTTGTCTGCAACAGTGTACCTTAGACGGGCAATCAGGGCCTTGGCCAGCCGTGGCTGAAGTAGGGTAAGTTGTGCCGTAACGTGGCAAACGGCTGGGTGGGACCATGTCCTGCTTGTGTCGGAGGCGGTGACATTGCTGCAGGTGACCGCTTTTGGGTTGTGGAGTAAACTTCGCGTAAGCGTCGTTCATATAATACAGAGCGCGGGAACTTCAGGCCGTCAAATGTGAGGACGGCCTTGTAGAACTTCCCTAATCGTCGTGCAGAGACTGGGCTTATTTTGTCGCTTTCAAGGTCCGAGTTTCGTGTCTCGTCCTTCGGGTCTTCTTCCAGTGGGGAGATGTCATTAATGACCCTCGTCGCGTATGCGGCACCGTACGTTCGGAAGGCTTAAACAGGGACTTCGCTGGAGTTGAGGGAAACTGGGTGCTTGTTCCACTTCTGCCACGCTCTTGCAGACCTCACGAAGCGATATGATGCAACTGTTCTCAATCGGAGTTACCCGATCAGAGTCCTTTGAGATCGGAGTGAGTTGCACTTGAAGCATATGTAAGACTGGCTTGATACACGTTTGTGTGCGCGTAAGACGCTATTTTGTACTCAGACTCCAAACGCTTGGGTTTGCTTTTGCTCTCGCCTGCGGGTTGCCACCGGTGTTGAGGGAAGCAGAAACGGAAGATAACTTTCGCCTTGCCTTCTTTCTTTTCATACGTGGACATGTGTCCATCTTTATTGTTTGTGTATGGGTAGAGTGGCATTGGCGGGATGTCATCTAGTGTGAACTTGGCTGTGGAGTATGCTTCTATAGAGGTTTCTAGGACCGTTACCTGGACGAGCGACATTTGCTGTCGTTTTGGCATAGCCCACCAGAGAGTTGGTCACGCTCTTCGTGACTCTTGCGTTTTCGTCTAATGATTGTTCGGTCAGACGATTCGGTGATGTCTTTTTTAGACGGATGCGAATGTCAAATCGATCTCCAATAGCGGATTGGAGGGCTTGGATTTGTAGCTCTTGACGCAGATCCGCGAGGGCGTTACGCACGAGCTGAGTGGTTTTGTTTAGTTGTACTGTGGAGGAGAAGCCGCCTCCAGTACTCGATGTTCCCACTTGAAAGCCCTGCGGGCCAGGGACGTTTTGAGCGGTAATTTCGGGCTGCTGGCTGGGCAGAGCCGGAATCGCCACGGTGGCGACCATGGTGGTAAAGTAAGCCTGGGTGTCTCCATGTCCTCCGTTAAGGGCACGGAACCCGAAATGTTGTTCGGATGTAGGAGTTTGAACGAAGTTGAGCGGAGTGCTGCGATGATACGTCTTTCTCAGCGAACCAACATATATCCTGAGGGCGACCTAGGACGACCTACGGCGACCACGGCGCCACCTTTCGCGAGCTATCCGAGATGGCGCCACGCCGGAAGTGAGTTTCCAGACCGGCCTCTTTGAGCTAACGTTGGCACTAGTCTACTCAGCACCGAACAGCATCCAAATCCTAGGGCGACCTTGCGGCCGTAAATAAACTTGACCGCTCCAAGCTAAGGTTACATTGTTACTTTCTCCGCATCTTGCACGTGACGTTGAGAAAAAAAGGTGCCCACATCAGCGCGCGTTTTGCATGACAATGCCCATACCGCCGAGTTCAACTTGGTCGCGATGCCAGCCAGAGCTTCGGTTTTCAACGTCCCTGCCAAGCAGGCGCGCTCGTGCATTGCAAGCACTGTTCAGGGCCACATGCTAGCGCTTGCAGTACTTCGTTTCACATTATGTTGGCACCGCAGCGAAGGCTAGAAGCGCGAGCTCATAGCGTTGGCACGCTCGCTGTTAAGTCACGAGAGCTTGTGCCGCCGAGATGTGCCCAGAAAAGGCTCCGCGCTTGTAGCCCTTCCTGCGGTACATCATAAGGTGAAACAGAGTATACCAGGGCCTGCGGGCATGGTACGTAGTGACAAAGGCTCTAGAAACCACCTCTTAAGACGGTTGAGGTGTGAACCGGCGTATTTTATCCCGGCGATCAGATATGCGTTGTTCTCTCTGAAGATGACACAGGTAGAAAAACACGAAAAACCTCCAACCAAGTGACGTCAAACTCGAATCTTTGGGCCGCCAATCGCGTGTCACTCTTGTCGGCAGCGCATGCAATTGAAAGCTGCAGAATATTTTTCCGCGCTGACACCAGTCGTGACGTCTCTTTTTGACCTTTTTTAAATATAGCAAGAGTGTGCCTGCGTGGCCCTAACAGGCGCTGAAGATGTTTGGTGGTGGTACAAACTTAGTTGAGCATCTTCAGGAAAGCGCAAGCCGGGGTGGAGCCCACAGTTCAGAGCTCCAGTGCTTTCTGCTGCGGCTCTCGCCCGCCGGATTAAAGTCCCTTGATAAAGGCGTTCTTTACAAGTACCGCCAACCATTGTTGTGGAAACGCGCGAGACCACGTTCCACGAGCTGTTGCTTCGCCGCCATTCGCTTCCAGGGCTGCTCGAGACACGGGCCTCGTGCCTCGCGCATTGACGCGCTGCAAGACAAACAAACTAGCATCGAGGGCTTACGCCGGGTCGGGGCGACTGGCGCTTGCTGGGAGAGCTGCGCAGCGAGCTTTCCAGGCCTCGCGTTTGGAGGGAGAATTGGAGGAAGGCCACGTAACGTGGTAGGGGGATGATGATCCCCAAAAGGGACGGAGCAGAGATTCGAAGCTCTAATAAGACGTCACGCCCCGGGAAGGATGGGCCTCATCGGTACTTTAAAAATTAGCTACTGCAACCTCCGTGTACCTATAATTTCAAACATAATCTCGATATCCGTCATACTGAAAGTAAAAATGAAGGCGACTTGGGTGTTTTTTCTCAAAATGCAGAACCGCTTCGGTCTCTTTAATATTTGCCGGATACATAATCAAACTCACCACAATTATATTATACTAACTTACTCCATTCTACAATATATACGTTGATATAATCTGCAAACATTTCCTTGCAGTTTTAATTAGGAACCACAGGACATCTTTAAGCTCGAAGGAACGAAGAAGAAGCATTCGTACGCATGCCAGCTGTTCATGAGATTCGGGCGGCCAGAAATAAGCCCTTCTCCGAGCGCTCTTCTTCGTAGACATGCCACGTAAAGTTTATTCTCATTATTAAAGAAAGCTATAGCCGCTGATCTATTAGATGGAGACACTTCAATTCAAGCTTCGAGGACGGTAACTATCGTAGCGAGTTTGTCATTTGGGGACTTGGACGCGAGTCGTTCGCATGACCTATCGTTGTATTAGTTATTACTGATCGATATATTTTCAACAGATTTATAACACCAGCAGCCTTTGTTACTCCCCTAATGACTCCAGAGTTCCATACGGGCCATGTCCAGCGGATGACTACAGTTCTTTAAACAAAAAACTGGTTCCTCTTATTGCATCACGATCATCTGGTGGGCTAGTTGGTTGATCATTATGTTGAATTAACAGCGCAAAACGACAAGGAAGGATACACAAGAAAGACAGGATAGAGCGCTGAATTAACAACTGACGTTTAATGATTAAACGCCAGTTGTTAGTTCATCTATCCTGTCTCCTGTCTATCCTTTTGACGTTTCTATTATTAACATAATTCCTCTTATTGCGCGGTGGGTGTAACAAACATGCACCGGCTTTGTAATCTGCGAGTTGTATCCAGGGACATCATTGGACGCTGGACGTAGACATCTCGTTGAATTCGTCCGGGGTTTGATATTGAGGAAGGGAGGCATTGAAATATCGACATCCGGTGCGTTGACTCAGAGGTCGCGCGAAGGCACGTACGCAAGATTCAGGTGCTAAGTATTCACTCAGAAATCTCCAACCGCAAATTAACAAACAAGAAAGACTGAGTTGTTATTGAGTTATATTTGATAAACTCGGGGAGCACAAAATATAGCAGATGCGGGTGTTTTGTGTGCGCGTAATTAGGAACTTTTATAAAACCGCTACCGTGTTCCGCGTACTCACCTGGCTAGGCGGTGCCCCTGAAGCATCGTTGCTTTAAGCGCGCGTCCTGGTAATTACGTGACCGCGGGAGCCCGCTTGTATAAGCATGCTTCAAAGGCTCCCGCGTTAGTGCGATACGCCGGAACACGGTAACGGTTTTCGCTAAAAGTCGCCGCATTTGTGTTATATTATGATCGCCGGGGAAGAGTTGTGCGCTTTCGGGTGTGTGCACACGCGACGGTGAGTTGCTTGCACAGGTTTATCACCATGACCAAGACAGGCTTAGAATTTACTCTGAACTGGCGTGAGCGCGGAGGTATGTTTTAATAAAAAGTTTCTACCCAGGGTTATGCTTTTTTTTTTCTGAGGGATGCGTGTAGCGCCTTGAGTACTTGGTGCCTTTGGATGCCCGAGGGGCCCCTTGTGGCAACGGAAGTAAGCACGAGGGGAGGAGGCTAATCGCGCCCGCTAATCTGCCTTTTGGCTACTGTGCTGAGTCTTGACGTCTAAGCTCCCACTGCGCAATTCTTTGCTGCGTTATGAGTCCCGTCCCGTGACATTGTAGGGGAGTCTTCGTAGATCGTTTCGGCGTCCCAGCCACGCTCTCCTGCATACCCGCTGCGATACCGGAACTCTACGGTACGGAGTTTTCGTAGACCGCGTTTCCCCCTCCGCTAAAGCCCTCCGCAACAGAAAAGCCGCTACTGCGCCTGCGCGCCGATGGCCTTGGCCTGTAGAGTGTCCGGAGTATCGTAGCGGGTGGGCTTTGCGAGACGGCAGGACAAACGATCCGCGAAAACACCCCCTATTCAGAGCCATCGGCACGCAGGCGCAGTGGCGGCTTCGTTGCGGAGGGCTTAGCGGAGGAGGAAATGCGGTCTACGGGGGGAAACTCCCTAATAGGGAGCTTTCGTGAGATCGTTTCCGCTGTCCCGCAACGCTCTCCGCAACCAGCTACGCTAGCCGGAACCTCTACGGTCAGAGCCATCGGCGCGCCGGCGCCAGTAGCGGCTGCTTCATTGCGGAGGGCTTAGCGGAGGGGGGAAACGCGGTCTACGAAAACTCCCTCATGTGGAATCCCGTGGGCACCGTAACGTACACTCCGTCAATCGGGAGCCAGCAGGATGGGCCGACGGTCGCCTCTTCCAGCAGGCACCCGTGAGCCAAGGATTGGTCGATTTTTGCACTCTCTTTCAACTCCTCGTGTGGGGCCGAGGTGATAGAGATTAAAAAATATACATATAGATATAGATATATATATATAGAGAGAGAGAGAGAGAGAGAGCGAGAAAGAGAGATTGTTGCACCAAGCGAAATTGTCGGGCGGCGGATCGCACGGTCGGCGCTTTGATTCCCCCTCGCCCGCTGAGTAGGCGTAATTAAGGAGAGCACGTATAATTAGTTATAACCCAGAGTCACCTCTCTTTAGATGATTATGCATTGTCTGATATAGACAGCGGCCCATGCTCAATGTCGCCTTTGCCCTCTGTATGAAACGCTTGTCACGCGGTACTTACGCGTAATAAAGTACGCTGTAAAGACTATTTTAGCTGAGATGCATAGCTCTTATGTATGCATACATACGAAAACAGCAACTAAGGAAGATCTACACTAGAAAATTCAGAACAAAGCAACAACGAAAAGGGAAAACACCAACCAAGGCTGCCTATAGGGATGCTGAACCCAACATTTCAAGTGTCTGTAATGAGTGGCGCACTCTGTTTCCATGAGCCAAGCATGCCATAGGTGCACGAGCACAGGCAGCGAAGTCGACGTGCGTCATCTGCCCCATTCTCGCTTAATAAGCTCGAATGGTGGATATGATGACTTGGATTTTCGTTGCATGTGCTCGCGCACACCGGCGGCTGCTGACTCATGGAAAGAGAGTGCGCCACCTATTAGAGACACTGAAAGGTTGGGTTCAGCAACCTCTTTAAAGCAAAAATAAATTAAGAACAGCAAAAAAAAACACACAAAAAAACAGCCGGACTGATACAAAACAAGAGCACCAAAAGCGGGGAAATCCAACAAAAGTTTAAAGCTTTTTTTTCTTTTTAATATATTTCATTAAAAGGGGAAGTCACACGTATCCCGTTCACGCCTAAGCTGAGAGTGCGGGGGAACGTACCTGCTCATCGGACCGGTCATGTGCCCATCTTGCGTCTCGTGATCACGCTCTTGCCCACAGCCACGCGTAGAGAGCGTGGTCAGGCGATGAACTACTGGCATTGTTCCTGCGGGTGGTTAGCTGCCACCGTGCTGTAAGGGTGAACAGAGAGCATAGTTCGATCAACTTGACGGGTCTTGCGGCATAGCTGGGGAACAAAGCCTGCAAAACCAAACACTTTTCGTAAAGTGGGTTCGCTGGCCACCACTGTTCGTTCGCTTGCCTTCTCTCCGTTCCCCCCAATGGACCTGATGATGATGATGATGGTGGTGATGAACTTGCAGCTCTTCCCTTTGAGTCGGGCGGGTGCGAATAAACGCGCCCAAGCTTTTAGGGGGGGGTAGGGGGGGGGAGGCTAGTTAGTTGTTTGTGTCACCGTGAATGGTGGTTAGTGTCATCTGTGATGGATTTTTCTCCCCCAATGTTCTAAGCGTCTCTAAAGCCTGGTTCAGACAGTTGCGTTTGACTGCGTTTGACTGCGTTGCGGCGGCGAGACACTGCGGACATCCTCGCTGCTTATATCGCGTGCCAAGAAGATTCCTTGAATTGAATTCCACGCTTCATACGAAGCACAGATGCGCCGGTGACTCGCTTTCGGTCTCCTCGCCGCAACGCAGTCAAACGCACTCAAACGCAAGTGTCTGAACCGGCCTTTAGTCCGTTCAACAGCAGTCCGCAAGGCCACGTTGACGCTGGCGCGACCACTGGGGTTTGCTCCGGTGGGTGGCTGCGGGCTTTCTTGCGTTGTCCTAGAGCCCAGTGCCGTCGCTAGAAGTCGCGCCGTCCCAGAGGGTGGGGCCAACTCTTCTGCGGGGGTTGGCAGTGTGCCCTTGCACTCGAGTATGAGGTGCTCTATTGTTTCTTCATTCGCCTACACACTCGGCATAGGGTGGACGTTACGGTAGTGTCGAACCGTTGTCTGTACACAAGCGTTCGAAGAGCACCCGCACGTGCCTCGAACAGTAGACAGCTTCCGAAGCTGTTATCATATAGCTGCGTCTCTGCGGTGATTTGCTGCTTTTCGGAGGCGTATTTCTTCTCGTTCGTCCATGTTTGTTTGCGCTGCTTTACCTGCTAGCCGGACACAAACGGATACTAACATACAGACGACCCAAACCTCGCAAGGCGATTGGCTAATCGGTCTACGTTGCCATGGAAATCGCCATCTTGGTCCATTTAAATCTTCGAAGCTTCCAGGGGTCGTTCTAAACCAGTCGCGCCAAGATCACCATGGAGCACCATCGTACTGGAAGCGTTCCTCGCCAATATAAGAGTCTTTGGCACTTTGTATGCGATCAACTTATTAATCATGGCCATCTCCATGGATCTCTTACAATTATATTGTTCTTCTAGCGTATTTCAAGACAGTAAACTTATTTTTCAGTGCCTCCAAGCACCGACACAACATCTGGTGGTGGTACGAAGGTGAACGCTTGTTTCGCCGGTGTGTGGTTAGCAAAATCTTGGTATACAAAAAACGACTCCATAAAGCTACCCGTCACCAGCGAATCTAGATCGGCTCACCAAGAACGGGGGGGTCAAGGAGAAATTGCTCATTTCACGGACCAAGATGGCGACCACACGGGGAGCTTGGCGTTACTTTCCCAGGATCCGTGACTTCTTAGTTTGGGTAGCTTCCCGCCACTGGATGGTCTCCTGCTTCGTACCCTCTTTCGCACTTCGGATTCCCATTCTTTCTCTGTGGTCGCCTCCACCGGTGCTCTGAAAAAAAAAATCCGAACTTTTTTTTCAGTTGGTATAGACGTTTCTGCCACCGGTCCGCACGGAAGTAGTGTGGGGTGTACACAAACAACCTCTTCACCCAGTGGCAGCGGTCCATCGTGCCGAAGTCTCCCGTCATACCCAATCTTACTGGTTGCCTCCCGTTCCTCGAACGATGACCCGCCAAGGTCACCCTGCACCGCCTCGTTGGCCACCGTCCCATGGCAGCCCAATGCCTGGCGCCCCACCTCTCGCTCTCTGCGCTCCAAGACGGTTCTCTACTTCACCCTGCACACATACCACTGCATTGGAAAATGTCAAACCGGGCACCACGACGGCCTTCCACAACTTTCGGCTCACTATGATTCTATTGCAGCTCCATAGACTGCGCTTGCGGAGGATGCTAGGTCCCCGCATAGCGGCCAGGCGAAGGTGAGTGTGATGCTCTTCCAGATAGTCCACCTCGTTCGAGAGGGTAACTCCCAAGTACCTGTACATGTTAAGAACCGGTGTGTCGTCCACACCCAACTTAAGAGCTTTCGATCCCTATTTTCTGATCCCTATTTTCTCGGATGGATGGATGGATGGATGAATCCGGCTGGAGCCCTTGGATCGATAGCTTTAATTTAGTAATGAGCGCCATCTGGGGGCTTATCTGCGAACTACAAATAAAGGGCAGCCAAACGCTGACTCCACTCGTCAGAACACATCGGCTATCGTGCTGCTGTATCGGTTCCCATTTCTTTTGTACCCCATACCACCGATGCTCACAAAAAGAATCGTCAAAAAGACGAAATACGCGCGAAGGTGCATAGGTACTGACAATGTCGGTCCGAAAATGGCAGCAGCGGGACGAAGGTGGCACAGGGGAGGAGTGTACGCATGTGCGGGTAGGCTTACTCGGAAAAAGGACCTTCGTTCACGACCAGCTTGTCGCCGTTTCCAGGTGTGGAACGGCAGTGTGTCGTCGATGTCTTCGGGCAACTCTCCTCTCCGACCTCCTGCAGCACCCAACCCGGCGGGGCGCCACCCGGGGCGAACTTTTTTCGTCTCCGGTGTCTGCCGAACTCTCACCGGATTCTGTAGCTCCTGGAGTGAGCGGAGCAGCTCAAACGGCCAAAGCCGTTTGCCACCGACATGAGAGAGTTTTAGCAGATCGTACGCGGCGGAAAGGGGGCTCCAGATCGGGCGCGTGCTCAGTTCATGTTTCCGAAGTGACGCCACGAGCTCCTGCCAGCAAAAGCTAGCTCTGCTACTCCTGTCCACCCCTACGGCGTGCAGAAACGGCCGTGCTTCTCACGTTGTTTCTTTGGTTAAGATGTGGTCTATGGCCGTGCCCGCTGCCCAGGAACAGTAGCCTAGACTGGAGTCTACGGGCTGCAGGCAGAGAAGTAAATAAATATATATATATATATATATATACTGAGACCCATCAACAAATTGTCAAACTTGCGTCTGATGGCGGTCTGCGAACCTCCGTTGGAACGCCGTCACGCCATGAGTTCCTAAGAAGCAGCGCCAGTTCGCGGCAGTATATGGCTCTCTCGTGGAGGTCTACTTTGTCCCGAATGCACGGTGTAGATAATACTCTGCAGGTGAACGCTCTCTGCGACGTCAAGTTCGCTTTTCTACTCGTCTCTACTGGCGTTCTCGCTCGCTCTATAGTTATGAAGCAGGCGCCGGCGGATGACTCGTCGAGCCGTGGGCACGGCACAGAGACGCAGGAGGCAGGCAGCAGTGCACAAGATTGCGTCGTGCCGCCTCATGCTTCACACGCGCAGAGCTCCAGCGAGGTTGTCGCACGTGCGGAGAGACCACGGAGTACCCGGGTGCCATGACAAGCGACAATTTTTCCCTCTCCGCCGGTATCTTGAACGGCCCGCAGGCGACTTTATCGACTGTCACTGTGATGGCCGCGGAATGATCATGAGCTGTCGGACGCGCGCGATCGAACGCTATCTGATTCGCTCGCGCCGCGCGTTTAGCCCCGCCGTGTCCTCACCTAAAGAGTTTCGTCTTACACCGTGCGGCCGAATGTAACTCGGCAGTGAACGCTGGCGCGTCTCCTATACTCCGTTCATCCGCACGCTGAGCCTGCAATCAAGGCACCGGCGCGAATATTAGCGGCGAGATGTTTTTGGTGGCACCCTCCCATGTTTCCCTCTCGTGACGTCATCAGCTTGCGAACAACAAGGTCGGTGGTGTTTGTAATGAGCATGGTGGAAGCTTGAAATCATTACGCTCTGAAACCAACGCTGCCAACACCGCCAAAATTGAAGTTCTTCCATTGACCACTGAAGAAAGTCTTTTGTTGGCGTCGCAGTGGTCAGCCTTCCGGCCAGTAGTGGAATACCAATCACAGCGGCCGCTCTCCAGTGCTGGCCCGGAACCATGGGCTTTCTAGCGCCAGCGCCCGTTTCTGCAGACTTCCTTGGCGACTTCGAGTTCTCGTGGTTGTGGCATTCACTGCAGTCTCAGCTCCACGGTGCTTCTACAACGTGGATTCCACACTATCAAGATCGCCGTTCTTTGCAGAGCAGGAGCTTAACCTAAGGATGCGGGAGCCTATGCTTGGTGAACCATACGCCATTGCTGAGCTGCTGACGGTTATTTCTACTTACTGGTTCCCTCGAGCATCTTCGTCTGCGGTGTGAAAAACTAACACGGTAAACTGAACGCTTGTGGCACATAAAATACCGGTATGGCCGCAGATGGCGTTACGGGCAAGCTATGTAAGAGACCTAAAGCCCGGTTCACACAGTTGCGTTTGACTGCGTTTGACTGCGTTGCGGCAGCGAGACACCAGGACATCCCTGCTGCTTATATCGCGTGCCGAGAAGATTCCTTGAATTGGATTCCACGCTTCATGCAGAAGCACAGATGTACCGGTGACTCGCTTTCGGTTCTCGCCACTGCAACGCAGTCAAACGCACTCAAACGCAAGTGTCTGAACCGGCCTTAGAACGCACACGCCTTCGAATAGTATAGCACTATGCTTCGTTTCACCTTATCTGCGAGCGAAGCCAAAGCTAGAAGCGCGAGACCAGCGCTTTTTGCGTTTCTCCCCAGCTCGCGCGCTCGAGCAAAGCCTGAACGCACGGCGCTTTCGTGCTCGCGCTTCAGCTTTGCCTTCGCTCACACATAAGGTGAAACGAAGTATATATGGAGTTGCACGTGTCGTCATATCGTTCCTCCTTTTCTGGTGGCCAAAACCTGCCGTTCTGCTTCGTTTCACCTTATGTGAGACTGAAGGCAAAGCTGGAAGCGCGAGCACGGAAGCTCCGTGCGTTCAGGCTTTTGCTCAGGCGCGCAAGCCGGAGAACGCACAAGCGCTGCTTCAGCTTTGGCTCGCGCGATGGTCGACAGTATAAACGGGGAAAGCTGTGCTCACTCGTTTCCGCTCGCTCGCGACGCTCGTGTACTGCTCGTAGAATATGCACAGTAAAGGGAAGGCTACGCTCGAGGAAGTTCGGCCACCAGAAAGGAGGACCAAGTTGCGTCAGTGCAACCTATGTATAGGCGAGGTTGTCACACGTTGACGCTACCGAGCAGCAAGGCTCGCAACTACAGTACCCTTGACCGTGCATGGACCCTTGAGGTCACGAGCGCGACACGCATTTCTGCTTCTCGCTGGCCGACTTCAAAAGCGAGGAGTATGGAGCTCGCGCTCACGTCATTCTGTTTCCGTATCCCTTTAAGCGGTGAATGGAGTATGGGATACAGTTAACTAAACGTCTTATTTCTGGAGGCAACCGCTTACTTTTATTAGGCTAAAATTCGCCATTTTGTGCGGTATTTTTTCATTATTTTGATAGTAGTAACGAGTTGCATACAGTATTTACCGAATCCGGAAAATCCCTACCCCCTGAAAGACGTGAACACAGAAAGATAGCTTATGGCGACTCGCAGAGGTGCTCAGAAAACAACAGAAGGGACGTATACAAGTGCCCCATGTTGTTCCCGGGAGAGCAGACGCCATGACGAAAGAGATGCTGGAGGTTGTGAGATTCGCCAGCTGAACGAAGCAAGAAATATACAAGGTAGAGGGAGACAAGGAACATGCACATGCATTCCCCTGGACTAACAACCATTTACTGAATAACCTATTTTCCTTCGTCGACTTTCATTTACTGGATAATTAATTTTCCTTCGTATAATTTCAATATTGCCTAGATGAAATAGTTCACCCTTGTCTTCATCGCTTCAGTTTGAAAACCTTGCATCCCCAGAGGTAACGTCGTCTGTGGGCTCCTTTAGGCTGTTTTGCTACCCAAGGGGTTGTTGCCTGCAAATAAGTCTCTTCTTTTGTATGTAGCACGATGGAGGCAGCGGTTACACATTCATTCGTCATTCTTCCTCCTTAATGGTTAGGGACTCAAGAATTTTCCTTGCGATTTGTTTCTTGTGTTCAGTCAGTGATGGTGATGTTTGAGAAGAAGGGAGCGCATAGGCATTCGCGACAACGCACTGAAAGATGGCCCCCTGCTGCAATTGTGCGCACGGAAGCGGCGGCGTGTTCTCTCTGGTGTGGCTCGCTGATACAGCGCCCAGTTTGTCCGCTGTAACATTTCTCACACTGACAGTGAAATGTTGTAAACAACAGCGCTTTCACGTGGGGCGTATTGAGTCCTGTGTGCAGTGCCGCACGAGTTCTTTTCGTTGTTGTCGGCCTCACCGTTCACCTATGCGGCACATGGCGTATGCCTTGTTTGGGGAGCTGAGAAAGCGACCTGCACTTCCTGTCGGCCAGCGATCTTTTTTTAGATGCGGAGCATCTCTTGCTCGGGCCTATGTCCCGCGGCCTTGGCGTCGTAGTCCGCACTCGCACTACGCACGCGCAACTCTCCTCCTTCCCTCTCTCCAACAGCTGCGCGTTACTCTCTCCGCTCGCTCTCTCTACCAGCTGCGTGCACTGCGCGTGCGTTCGCTTCTCCTCACACCGCGCGCGCACGCGCAACTCTCCTCCTCTAGTCTCCTCTCCTTCAAGTGTGAAAAAATAAACGGCGAGCGTTCCAAGTTTCTCTGCTGCGAGCCGCGACGAAGGCTAGCGTAGGGGGTCAACGCTAGGGCAGTCGGTGGCGCCATCTCTCGACGTCAGCACGCAACTGGCTCTTTCCTCGGAAACAACACGATGCTCCGCATCACCCCATGGTTCCCCTCGGGAAGATGGTGTAATTTTCAGGCGATGTGTAATTCTCGGTGGATACATGGCAACACCACTAGAGGTTTGGAAGGCTTCTTTTTTGGTGGTTGTTGCTTGTCTCCATGGGTTTGCGCCGGACTTGCTACGCCAGTGTCTTCCACAAACAGGTACCAGTCTGTCTATGCTGGAAAAAGCGGTGGAGAAACTGCATCGTGACGTCGCCGGTGGGAGGAGCCTAATCTCCATCGCCAACAAACTACATCGGAAGAGAACTGCACCGTGACGTGTCCGGTGACGTCGCCGAACAGTGGCGATTGAGTTGAAACTACATCGTTTTTTTTTCCCTACAGGGAATTTCGGAGAATCGCCGAGTGGGCTAGCGCACACCAGCTCGGAGCACGTGGAGCGAAAGCTCGCGCTGCAGAACCCAGGGATCCTGAGCATCGTACCGGCGTGCGGTCGTTAATCACTACTGCGTGACGCACGTTAAAGACCCCAGGCTAGCAGTCGTACTGCACTGGCTAAATTGCTTATCTACAGTGGGTAACAATGTCGCCATGTTCAGGCAGACTAACCTCCTGCGGTATAAGCAACTAACGACAAATTTTACTTTTTGACTTTGTTTGACTGCGTTAGTGCAACTTCTCTCGTGCTGCACGAGAAAGAAAAAATGTTCCTTCGGGGGTTAAATTTTCGTTGAAGTAGGAAGCAAAAAAGAAGAAAAGAGAATATTTCCCTCAAGTTGGGTTTGTAGTAGAAGAGGAGGAAAAAGAAAATCAGTTGTTAGTCCCACGGTGTGTATGGTCTTTTCTTTATGTGTATGTTTATTCTAGTTCAGCTGGCCTTACCTGAAGTAGTTGCTTTAAAATAAAGTATATATCTATATCTCTCTACCTGAAGTATGAACGAACTAGCTCAACTTAAGCCTGTTACCGTTGCTTGCTTGGCTTTTCGCTCAGCCAAATCGCTTATATGGGGTGCACTCAAATGAAAACACAATCGTGTTGAATCGTGTAAGAGTATTTAGAATATTTATCGATCACGCCGCTGAACTTGCATCGCTCGAAGAACTTCCTTTTTGTGAGCGCCTTCTCTGCTTGAGTTTGCTGGAAACACAGCCACTTCGATCCGAGGCAATCGATGATAGCGTTGGTGACATCAACAAGTACGCGACTCACAGAGCACTGGTGAACACCAATGTTTTCGTCGCTCCCGACGGTTCCCTGGAAGCCGCCAGCGGCGTAGAAGCGTAGAGCTGCGAGGACTTGTTGTTCGACCGTCAGCACACGGGGCCCTTCACGACGCCGCTGGAGCTTTCCGCGAAGCTGGTCGCACAGCCAGCGAGTCACCCCTTTGGTCAACCGGTATTCCACCACAAACCTCGCATCGCTTGTCTCGAAAGCATCCCGGTGATCTCTAAAAACTCGATCCGCTGGCGAACCCAACAGTAGAGATGCATATGTTAGGGTCGCCATCTTTTACGATGCAGATTGATCTCCGGCTTCGTCTCGACCACTCAGTTAACTGCATCGTCAAAGTGCATCGTGACGACATTTTGACGTCACCGCCAACTGCATCATTTTACGAGCATAGCTCGAACTGCATAGGGAAAAACTACATTTCAACGTCATGTCACGTGACCCGAGAGAATAGCCAATCAGTGCCCGATGCAGTTTTCTACATCATTGAGTTTGCGTTCCAGCATAGATAGACAGATCCATCCCTGAAACTTCAAAGAATCTGCATCGCGGTTAGGAAAGAGCACAAGTTCTTGGGTATCACCTTTGACGAAAAGCTCAATTTCATTTCTCACCTGGAGGCACTCAAAGGAAAATGTCTCATAACCACAAATACTCTAAAAGGTACTCCATAACTAAAGTCACTGGATCCTGGGAAAGTAACGCCAAGCTCCCCGTGGGGTCGCCATCTTGGTCCGTGAAATTAGCGATTTCTCCTTGACCCCCCCGTTCTTGGTGAGCCGATCTAGATTCGCTGGTGACGGGTAGCTTTATGGAGTCGTTTTTTGTATACCAAGATTTTGCTAACCACACACCGGCGAAACAAGCGTACACCTTCGTACCACCACCAGATGTTGTGTCGGTGCTTGGAGGCACTGAAAAATAAGTTTACTGTCTTGAAATACGCTAGAAGAACAACATAATTGTAAGAGACCCATGGAGAGGGCATGGTTAATAAGTTGATCGCGTACAAGGTGCCAAAGTCTCTTATATTGGCGAGGAACGCTTCCAGTATGATGGTGCTCCATGGTGATCTTGGCGCGACTGGTTTAGAACGACCCCTGGAAGCTTCGAAGATTTAAATGGACCAAGATGGCGATTTCTATGGCAACGTAGACCGATTAGCCAATCGCCTTGCGAGGTTTGGGTCGTCTGTATGTCAGTTTCCGTTTGTGTCCGGCTAGCAGGTAGGGAAGGCAATGGCGCTACTTTCCCAGGATCCAGTGGCTTTAATGGAGGCAAAAGATTTATGTAGTGCCGAGACAAGAGCTGTAGTAACCAATCCTTGTTTAACAGTCTTTGAATGTTCGGAATCACTCGGAAAAAAAATCCTTTACGTGATCTGGCTCTGACACATCCAGCATACATGTGTGCTTGTGAACTGTAAGGAGATATTGAGAAACAGAATACAGCAGTTTGCAGGAAGTTCATGGGTGGAAGATGTCCAGGACAGCTTTGGTCAAAGCTGCGCGTGACTGCTTCTAAACACCCGTCAATCCGCTCGTCTACTTCAGAGTTTCACAGTACAAGAAAGTCGTCCACGTATCGGAAGATGGCCTCGATGCGATGATCTTTCAGATTATCTTGGATTGTCTTCCCGCATGCTGCAAGATATATATCGCACAGGTATAGGGCAACTCGGGAACCTATGCAAACACCAGATTTTTATACATATTGCTGGTCCTGGTGAGACAAAACAGTCGCCGTAAGGTAGGTACCGAGGAGCTCTGAGAAGCTGTCCAGGTTCATCCCAGTTGCATTTTGGAAGCGTTGGACGCCTTGCTCTTCGATTGTTGTACGAAGGATTGGTAGGAGATTGATTGGCAATGGAGAATGGAATTGTACATGTCTTTTATATCGATGGAAAAGCCTGAAACAATGTCGCATCCCATTTTCTGAAGGAAGCAGATTACTCGGTAAGAGTTTGGTATTCTGAAGGGGTCGTCTATCTTAACTTGGGATAGTATTTTTGCCAGAAAGGTTGAGAGATGTCCTTGAAAATATGATTTTCTAAAACAATGGCGCAAAAGAGAACCTCGCCCTTGTGTTATTCAAAAGATGTTATTCAGTAAATGGTTGTTAGTCTAAAGGAGTGCATGTGTATGCTCGTTGTTTCTCTTTATCTTGTATATTTCTTCCTTCGTTCAGCTGGCAAATCTCGCAAGCATGAATCACCAACCAGCTCAGCTCCAGGCAATCACAACGAGATCCTGGAGGACTGCCCGCTATAGCCTTTCAGTGCTTATTGAACATCTAAAATGTTCTGAGTCACCTGGCTGTGTACACATGATGAGTGTTTGATATTTCGCAAAAGACATTAGTATGCATGCCTAGAATGTGTCCCTTAGCTCAGTAAACAAAGATGGTAGCTAGCAGGGGCGATTAGTGGAACAGTCTACTGCTTCCGTCGGACCGTTGCGATGCTCAACAAGCTAACAAATCACATTGATCAACAGAATATCTAAAATCAGTCACGTAGCCAGAAGGGGGGGGGGGCATGGGGCCCGGACCCTCCCCCCCCTCCCCCGGAATCGTTCATTTTGCTGGGACCTCCTCAGCCAGAAGGGGGGGCGGGCATGGGGCCGGGACCCTCCCCCTCCCCGAAATCTTCCATTTTGCTGGGACCTCCTCTCCCCCCTTTACCTCATACAGCATTTTGTCATGGGCGCCCTCCCCCCCCCCCCCCCCCCCGAAACAAAATCCTGGCTACGTGCTTGTCTAAACTATGAGTAAAGTGTTAAACTCGTGTTGCGAGACTGCCCCTCAATCGGCGCCCTCATACTGTTTTCAGGGAACCCGTATTCGTTCCTGGTCTACAAACACTCACGTAAGAAATAATTTATAGTTTATTGCCTCTGGCGCTGATGAACCCGCAACATGCATGCACGTGTCACGGCATGCTTGGTTACATAACCATATGCTCAGTGCTGGTATGTACCCGAGCGTCTGGACAGCCCTTAAACTACAAGCAGTCCGAAGAGAGGCTGCAGCTGTTGCTACATCTATGAGCATGTGAGACCCGAGAGCCATTAAATAGGCTACGCCTAGAGCGCCGACACTCCGCGCACTGATTTTGTTTTGGGCGCCGCCATCTTGGTGCTCAGTGCAGAGCGGGCGCAACTGGCCATTACAGTTCGAAACTGCGACTTACTGAGCATTAGATACGATGTCCAGAAACTCGCCCGGACGATATCCATTTGCCCTGTTTCAGGCTGTTTTAAAATTTCAGATGAATAAGTAAAATTGTTTCGTGATTTCAGACAAAGCCTTGGATGACTGCCAACAATTATCTTACGCATCAAAATGACTCAAATAAGTCTAAGCTGGAGCGAAGATTTTTAAGTGGCTGTATGAAGAGCCCATGCAGAAATAGCCTCCATGATGATGCATAGAAGTAGCTTTGATTTCTTCGACACGTAGCAATAAAACAATGCCTGTCCGAGTTCGAAGAGTCTTCAGGCTAGACCACACGGTCCCGTTTTCTGACGTTACGGTACATTATGGAAGCTTACGTCTGCTTCCGCAAAATTCACCGGGACATCTTTGCCTGATATTAAGCGTGTCTATCAGTTCAAATAGATAACCTGGCTCGCGACATACGAGACAGGGATGTTTCGGTGAGCAGTGTTGGAAAGTACTTTAAGTACATTGTCACTTAAAGTACTACTTCAAGTAGAATTAGAAAACTTGTACTTTACTTGAAGTCCATTCTCTGAGTATGTACTTGTACTTTACTTAAATGTATTTTTGTGGTACTTTCCGAGGAAAGTACAATTCCCGACTTCAAAGTACATTCCCCAAATTTGATTTCGTTAAATTTTTATCACAATATGAATCTTTGTCAACTCCAAAGAAATACTGGGAGGGATATTTTACTCTCACCAGAAACGTGAGCAGACAATGCATCGCTCCGTTTGTTCTGGGGGCGACTCTCCCGTACTGTTTTGAACTCTCGCTACTTCTCGGTCGGTCAGCGCAAGTGAGGAGGTTTAAAATATTAGGACAGCATAATTAATCATAATGTAGCACCTGAGACTGCGGTGCGGAAATGTTTTGAGGCATTATCTTTTGTCTTTTCCTTCGACTTGAGAGTTCCTTCATTTTTTCGCACCCCAATCCCAGGTGTCACATTATGATTAATTATCACCAGCTCGCTTTGCACACTCACTGTTTTTGTTTGTTTTTCATTAAGGAGAGGACACTCCTCTATGAGAGGATTGCTTGCTGAAGCTACGAGGATGACGTCATGCTCTCTTCTAGTACATTGAACCCCCTTGGGTGCAACAATCCAGTGCAAGCGGCGCCAAATTCAGAAAAGGGACTTCTGAATTTGGCTCCATTCCTGAAATTAACTACTCTGTGGCCACTTGACTTTATTAAATGTTCGCCGCTGTTTTTGAAAATAGGTCATGCACCTCTGATTACCCCTGGGCAATGCATACCAGTTAAAAAATCACTGTATAGGAGAATGAAAGGGCATCATGAATGATTGTGTTAAAATACTTGTACTTTACTTTGAAAGTAGATTGTATTTATAGTACTTTACTTCAAGTACATTGCACCCAATGTACTTCCTACTTTACTTGAAGTACATCACGTCTCATTTACTTTGTACTTTACTTGAAGTACCTTTTAGATGTACTTTACCCAACACTGTCGGTGAGTTATGCGTAGCGTAAGGAAACGTAAGAAAACGGTGATGTGCGAACCAGCGTTTATGTTGCATTCACACTGGCATTCGAATCGCAAACCGCGCAGCGGATCCGCTTGATTTCATCACGAATTCGCGTGAAACTGCGGTGAATCTTCAAACAACCGCGTTCGCAACTGCTTCGCGGATGTGGTTCAGCTGCCAGTGTGAATGAGGCATAGTGTGGCGAAGAGCAATTAAAAGCGGCAACGCGTATCAACTTGCACACTTACACGGAAACCAAAGCAATATTCCGTTTTTCCACCAAAATCATCACTCGACCTAACAGTTTGTTTCTTTGACTGATCGTAAGGTCACAAGAAGTATATCAATATGCAGTCTTAACTAAACTAACAAGAAAAAATGTAGATTTCTTTTGTACCACGTTTGATGTTAATAATTTTTCGACATGATGGAACGTTCTTTAAAGCAAATTGTAACGTTAGCCAGTTGGCGAAGTAACTCAAATTGTTCGAACTGTTCTTCAACGCCCCGATTCCTTGTTTCCCGCTTCCCAGGCTTCAACAGGAGTCCTCGGAAATCATCGTGGTCACTCTAGGAGGAATCGTTCTTCTCTCAATAAGCTGCATACTTCTAGGCATGCTGATCAGGGTGGTCACTGAGGACAGTAAGGAACGAACCGCGGTTCCCTCGGCCCTACGTTCCATACACTATTCCAATGTTCCCAAATCCACAGCCCGACGTGTGATCTCCGCAGCCCGGCAAGCGAACGTGCGTCGCTTCAGAAAACGGGCAAAGCATGCACCATATGCACGAACGCTAAAGCGACACCATAGCCTCCTCTATACTCACAAAGCCTGGCAGTTCGACGACGGAGCCATAGAGTGCCCGGTCGCAGATTTGGAGCGCGAGGCTCTGGTAGCACAGAGCATCAAAGAGCCATTTCTCGGGGAACCTGAACGTCACCTCACAGCGTTTGCAGCGGCGAGGACCCGAAACACACTTGTTCGCTCGGGAGAAGTGTGTTTCGGCGTCTCGCCGCAGCAGGGCGCCAGTCACGTGGTTCTCCTCTCATCCGTTGTCTGCCGCTCCACCTTTTCCATTTCAGCGGCCGCTTCTCGTGACGATCTGCCAATCTTTGTCAGTATATAAGAAGCTATGGCGACAATGACCAGGGTTGGTTTGATGGTGAATGCGGGTATGGTGGCTGTTCGCGACTCCAGCGACCTACAGGGGTCGCCACTTCTCGACAAATATGGCGGCCGAAAACAGTTCGTGTCGTAGCCCAAGTGCCAGCGCAACGCGCCGCGCTCTGGTTTAAGCGGGAAAATTCGCTTCAAAATTTGTTGTCTCGATTTTTACCCACCACGTTCAAAACCTGTGGCGGTGTGCTAGCGCAAGCAAGCTTCCAGAGGCTAAGCCTTGTTCGGGGAAGCGATGAAAGGACTACCTCGTACCTACTGTTATTCTACAGCGCTAATTAACGTTGATAACCGCACAATGTCTGGTTCACGCTTTTGCACAGGTTGCATTCAGGGCGACAATGGCAACACGCTGACACGAGAGTAACGACAGAGTCACCGTGGCTCCGTCGAGAACTGCAGGGTTGGGCAGTATCGCGATACAAATATATAGCGATAGTATTTTAGAAATACATTATGTATTTATATTTTTGTATCGCGATACAATTCTTCAACTGTATGTTGTATTCCTGTATTAAAATACATTTTTCGGGTGTACTCGCGGTATCGCGATACTAGTAGGGCCGACGTATTTCGTCACAGTATTAAAAGAATGGTTGACGTCCACTCAGAGGGTGAAGATCAGGTTTCTTTCGGGACGTTCTCCGTCTCTGACCGTACATGACTCTCTTTATTGTACAAAAGTTAACAAATGTTTTCCCGCACTTTAGGTTGTCAGACGTTCCTGTTGACTCCAAAAGTTGAAGGCTCTGTCAGCGTGCCCAACTAACAGATGAAAGGATACAGGTTCCTTGAACTTTATTCCACGTTGACGTTGCAAGGTCACCACTGAAAGAGGCGCCCGGATTGGACAGAATCATAGTGACTTCTTGAGATTATTTTGGAGGACACAAAACGGATTTAGTGATTTCTGGAATTTTAGCCTCAGAAAGATGAGAAATGTAGAGATAAAACCGTGCTCCAGCCACGGTGAAAAAAAAAAGATCGCTTGCTTTACATACTACTTTTCAAAAATACAAGATGTTAATTCTGCGGTAAATTTGACTCGTGCCAAAAATACGTCAGCTTTACAATTCAGGCTCCATCTCGCAGTGAGTACTCTTTTGCTGGTTTAGAAATAAATGAGCGTACTCTAAATCTTTCTATTTGTTCTTCGTATTCACCATCACTAAGGGGAGCACCAAAACATCAACATTAATACGTGTGTGTGTGTGTGTGTTTCATAACAATGTGCTTCAGTGCCTGTATTTCCGCCCCAACAAAATGTATTCCAATATTTGTATTTCCAAATACTTTTCTATTTTTCCAATATATATTTTATACGCATCTCGATAGGTTTTTTTATAAAACAATCAAAACATCTATTTTGAAGCCCTGGCACACGTGCGACCTCCGTATAACATTGTGACTGGTTGTAGCTGAGCTAGTTGGTGATTCATTCTTCTGAAAATGCCAGCTGTATTTCTCTCTCTCTCTCTCTCTCTTCTTCTTTTCGTACCTTGCTACGTTAAAGGGGCCCTGCAATCATATTTAAGCGTCTACCTTTTTTGCGGTTTCCACGTCTCTTGGGGTTCGGGCAAGCCAGCGGGCACGGAGAGAGTAACTAAATATCAGTGCGTCATATTTTAACCGGACGACGCGGAAACCTCCTCCACCGACGAGGGCGACCCGCGGTACCGAAAGCGCGCAAAATGTGACGTTTTTGGTCCTGGGCTTACTACTGGTCAGAGCCGCTAAAAGCTTTTTTGTTTAGTCGAGATACAAAATATAAGTGTCGCGAACCGTTTCAATTATGTATGAAAGTAGTTTTTGTTCAGTATTTTAGATCAGAAAAGAAACAAATGCAGTTTATAAAGTACGGAAACAAGAAATGACCCGTCGACATACCTGCCACCAAGCGGCGGAAAAAGCGGCGCATATTAGAAAGGGCTAGTGGGATGACGCGCCGACGAACGGCGAGCGTAGAAAGGTCCCGGAGCGTAGAAAGGCCATTTGGCGGTATGGCAGCGCGAAGTGGCTCCCGTTCTGTACTGATCTTTACCCCGTGTTTGCTGTCGTTTGTGGCCAATGAAGTGTTATGCCGAAATAGTCTTTAATCGCGCAGCAAATGCAATGCGAGCCGCCCTGGCCGCCCGCTTCATACAGCCTATCCAACACACGCTTTAGTGGCGCCCTCTCGAGCCGTCGACACGGAGTGCGGCAGCCGTGAGCGCTCGATGAGCTCACTATCCCTCCTCTAGTTCACGGCCACTCAAGACAGGACCTACGACGTCATGAAGGAGGTTATTTTTTGCTTGTTTTTGTAATTCTAATTTGCCTATAACTTTGAAAATAAAGCGAATTTCGCGAAAAGAAAAGTTTCATTAAGTTACTACGTTCAGTGCGCTTAGGTTCGGTGCAAATTAAAAACCAGTCAAAAAGTTGTTGCAGGGCCCCTTTAAGCTGGCATCTTCAGACGCTGGCTGTAGTTGCCAGATCAAATCTACGCGCTGTCCAGGAGAAAATATCGCTTTATCAAATTGTGTAACTTATTTGAAGCCAATGGGGAAGAAATGATGAATAAAACATCCGCAGAGTGGAAGTGTTTCGGGTGCTGCCCAAAAGATGGCGCCAGTGGGATCTCTCGTCTCAAGAGGTTAGAAACGGTTCCCAAACAGGTCATCACACCGAAACGAAAAATGTTGAAACCTGCCGTCATACTTGCCTGCATAACGCTTGCTGGGTGTAAGCTTCCCGCTTCACTCTCGGGCCGGCTTTGAAGCGCGCGCGCATTGCCCTTGTAAGTGGGCAAGCCACGCACTCTCCAATGCCACCTGCCGAGCCGTATGTTTACAACAATATCGTCTGAGTTTCGGAAATAATACCTTTTAATTCGCTTTCACGTCTAGGTCCTCTCATTGTCTCGGAAAGTAAGTTCCTAAGAGCTCGTTAACCTTTCGCGTTGGCCTTGTGTTCTACGTCTTCTTGATGCTGTAGTTAATTAGACAGCATTAAGGGTCCAGCTGCCATTTCTTAGCGCGGCTTTTAGCAAGTCGTTGGCAACATTTGGTGAAACCACACACAAGGCTTGTTCCGTGTGCTTTGTGGCGGCTTATGAGAATGTGGGACGCACTAGGATGCTCTATAAGGTCAAACTGCTAGAGATTACAAATGAAAATAGCTGTCCAGAACTCTTACACGAAAAATAGTGTCTGATTTACGTGAGCCTTGAAATATCTAGGGTCCAATAGAAAAGAAACTGCTTTTCGACCCATATAATAGAACTACCGATCGCAGAATGCTGAAACTCCGTCTCAATGCGACGCTATCGGCTGCGATAGAATGCAAACGTATAAGACCTTGGCCAAACCAATAAATGGTGTTCTTTAAGCCTGTAAATATTATTTTAGTACCAAAAAAAAAATAAAGCTTGGTCGCAAAAAGAGTGCATATATATATTTTTTTATTTATTTATTTTGCACGCTCGTATTTTTACGAAAATAAATGCCACAGGCGCCCAAAATATAATTTCTTGGTTTGAAGAATTTTATTCCGATGTTGTCAACTTCTTAAACTAGATTCTATTACCACCACTTGTGTTACGTTTGCGCGGAGTTCCGACTATCTATGACGAGTGGTTCATTTAATGCGGTACTAAAACAGGGTACTGCAACAATAAGCCTGCGCGCAGGCAATGTAAACGAGAGCAAGGGACTCGCCCTTGTATACCCTGGTTTACTTCATAGTGACTCTCAGTATTTGCGACTTCTGCAAAAACAGCGGCCCCTAGCGGTCAGAAGAGAAAGCTGACACGGCCACTTGGCTCACCAGCTTTCTCGAGCGAACGAAATATTCGCAGCGCCTGGCGGTCCAAAGACAAAAAGCCGTGAAAGCATAGGCTCGGAAGCACGTGATGAAAATCGCCACAATGTCGGTAAACCCATGCTCGAAACGCTGCACGGGGGCACGGCAGACATGCAACATTCGATTCCGTTAAGGTGTCCCAACATATATAGCTGTTGTATACGCACAACACAACGATCGCACCACATGCTCATTTCGGAACAGAGCTCCGAATGCATAGCACAAGTTGAGCCGGTGCGCTCGAAGGTTACCACGAGGCATTCTGTGTTAGTAATGGCACAGCATGCCTCGTGGTAAAGTTACTGACTGACGTATCAGTTAACAACGCTATGCATGTTAACCGATATCAAAGGAATGCACAAATGACCTCGGTCGAACTCATATGCGTACCGCAAGTTCGTCTGCTTCTTGCGTTAGGGTTGCCGTGATGTCAAAACGCCGAGCTTTTATTGACTGATCGGAAAAAACAAAATGGTGGGCAGGCCTCAAGGCATTAGGAAAAGAGGTCTACTCACCATCCTTTCAATCAGAGCCAATCATAGCTCGGGGTCGTTCTGACGTCACCGCAACCCTTGAGCAGGAAGCAGACGACTTGCTCTCCGTATAGTCGCCTGCTGCTCAAGGAATACAGGGCGTGGCTTGCTCACGCTTCTCGCCTCGTGATTGGCTCTTCCGCATCCTTATCTGCTAATGCTGCGATTCTATGGGCAGCGGAGCCATGATGATATGATGCTTGGGGACAGGCAACGCCCTGCGTTTCTTAAATTGTCGGTGAGTATGTTGGACTATAGCTTTCCGGAGACAAAGCGGTCGAGGCGAGAGCGTTAGGAATCTCGTGCTCGATATCATGCGGGAGACCTGAAAGCTACGCAACATACAATTCAGCTTAGCAGCGCCAACACTGCTGTTGTGCGCGACAACACAAGGTTATACTCAACCTTATTACGGAATGAAACTCTAAACACAACGCCAGGTCAAATTCGGGCCGATACGCGAATTTGACCGAAAGGCATTTCATGTCAGCAATTTTGCTGACTGACATTCCCATAAAGAAACAAGCTATACGATTGTGTCCAATGAACGTATAAAAGCATATACTCGCCTCATATACATATACGTTTAAGTTATACATTTTGGGCCAATAAAATAGTTTTTTTCAATGGGGATATCAGCTAACAACCCTACGTACTTTTACTGAACTGGTGCCAATTGAATGCACATATTACATCTGTCAAAGTTTTATTTGGAACGAAATTTTCATAGATCAAACAATTGAGAGAAGTACTTTGTAACCATCAGAGAACTGCTACGTTTTGTTTCTCCAGTGCACGTTTTCGGTCTATCTATCTTCAGTTCCAGTCTATCAACACGAGTTTGTTGATAAACAGATTTGAAGCAAACCAGTAATTTAGAAAGTCATTAGCGGATTTTAGTTAATTAGCCAACTTACGACGATGATTATCCGCTCATCTAATTTCCGCCGAGCATGGTAAGGGTATGGAGAAGACAGATCTCGTTTAACTCTCAGCCTTTTTTTTTTTTATGAAAAACCTTATATCTGTTTTATAATAATTCCTATACAGAGACGTTTATTCAATAAAACAAATATGCATTTCTTTCAGTGGGAAACGTAAATATTTTGAGCCAAACAAAAGAACAACGATTCAAACTTCCTGGAGCTATCTGGCTGCATTTCAGCTGGCTTTGAAGGTGTTACGGCATGGTGACATACTTTACTGCTTTTTAGTTTTCCAACAAACAGAACAGATTAAACACTTATATTATAAAGGTACTTACGACAGTTCACTTAGAATCGAACGCTTACGATTATGCCTAGTAAGCAGGAGAAGTCAAGCCTGTTCAACAACTGGTGCTAAAGAGCAGATTCCACTGGGTCTCCATGCGGTAAATTGCAGCTACCGTTTTGTTTCTTTATAATTGTTCCCCGACTACATGTAGCTGTAATGCTTTCGACATCTTGCTTCTCTTTTACAGGTTCCAAAAAGAGAACGACCCGTCATTTGAGAACACCAGAGAAACGCAAACAAAATCAAAATATATCTCAGAACATTTTTACTAAAATACTACACCAGTCAAATGTAGAATCATCTCTGAGATAGCTCCATACCGACAAAAAAAAAGGCAAAAGGATATCATCACGTACGTATTATGCTTTTTTATTTTGTGATAAATAACCCTCCGAATATAGCTTTCTTAAAACTCCTCCAAGCAAGATTTGCGATGGACATTGCGTGGGCATTAAGCGTGTGATTGGAACCCAATCCTCACCAAACGCCAAAGCGCCTCTGGCACCCAATGCAAGCTGAGCCAAGTTCACGCTGAACGCTAACTTAGCCCTTGCGTCCAACACAGGATCAGACTACGTGCCCAAACAATGCAGGATACAGGTAATTGACACAGCTGCTTCTAGATGACGCGCACTTCTTTTGGAAAGTGTCTATTGAACAATACACTGTCTTCGTCCTAAAATATAAAAAAAATCTTTAAGCTAGCACTTTTCCGATGGTATCGGGTTTCAGTCAATGAGTAACGATCGCTTCCAGATTGAGGGAATTACCTGAAGACTCTCATTTCTTGCTGTTTTCAAGTTATCCGCTGTGTTTTTTATCGTTTTATTTCGGCAAACTAATTAGGATTTACGTATTGAACTGATAATGTTCCTCTCACCTCAAAGTCAAAGACCAAATACTCCTTCGCGTCCTTTCACCTTTGAAGGAACGGCGAAACGCATTTTGTCGTTTTTGCAAAACATTGTGGAGATATGATCCCACAATATAATATTTAAAACATACGTTCGCTTTTGGCTTAGAGGCTGATGTTCCTGAAACGAATATGCGTCGAACCACCGTGTAAGCTTGCCCGACGGTATTACGTTTCGGGCTTCCTGTATACCCTCATGTGCTAGTTCCCTTCCGCCCCAATTAGTAATACGCAGTTAGAACAAATTTAGCCAACATTGTTATATGGCTTAATAATTTCATTTGTCAATCTTTTTGACATTTTCGTAAGTTTTTATGGTAATTATGTATCTAACGTCAGGCAACTGGGACGACGTTTCATGCTCAGATGCAAGCGTGTGAGGCTTTGTCTCGGAGCTGTCCTTGTAGCGTTGTACCCATAGATCAAACTCCCAATTGTGTCTCCGCTTATAACGGCATGACTGACATACTTGCTCTAGCAGTTTTTTTTTTCAGGTCACCGAGCTAATATGGTCTGCAATGAAGAAGGAACCACCTTATGGAATCGTACAGAGTGCCAACCAGCCCCTCAGGTCACGTTGACTGGATCGAAGCCTGCCTTGTGCTCCGCCGCCATTACAAGCTACAACCGGTTATTTCCCGTCATCAAAGCAGTCCAAGGACATGTAGTTAATACGTCCCCTTCAAGGGATTCCATACCCCGCAACCATGTTCTGGTCCACAAGACAAGATACCGTTGTGAAAATATTACCGCGAGTTGTAGGTAGTTGAAGTTTGAAACAGCAACAACCTTGATGGAAGATTCACATTGGTTCATGCCAGAGCCATGGGCTACACTTAGAGTGCAGTCACTCCATTCCTCCAGTATTTTGTAGGTGCCGCCATTTTGGTACTTATTGCAGAGTGGGCCAATTGGCGATAGTTACCACTTGAAATTGCAACGTACTGAGCTTTGATACGCGGTGTCAGAAAGCAAAGGCGACATCGTTTTTTCTCTGCCGTGGAAAGGTGTGACATTTCCAGAATGCAGAAATAGTTTACTGTGATTTCTGATAAAGCTTCAAATAACTGGCTACCTTCATTTTAAGCACCAAGATGGCTCAGTTGTCACTACTCTCTAGCGCAGCTTATTCAGTGACTCTAGGTTACGCTATGGTCTTAGGAGAGCAACTTTGTGCAACACGCAGACACTAGAGCAAGTTCTTGAATGGCGCCTGCGCTGCGCTGGCTCCAGTGTTGGCGCGCACTCAACGAGGAACTGCATTGATGGCCACGTGGTCTCAGGGAACTTCCCCAACCCGAACTTCATCGCAGAGCTTCTGTAGTTCTGTCAAAAGTACAAGAAGCGAGAATATGAGCGAACCCGAAAAATGTTTGCAGAAGTGGTAAAAAAAAAAAAAGACACGTGAGGCTCCCATGGCTCGTTAATCTCTTGGGTCAAACTGCCACATTATATCATAGACAGGGTTGGGGCGATTGTATCGATAAGACGTTCTGCATGTTTGATATGAGTTTGACGCGGCATCTCAAATATCCGCACGCCTTGGGATGTGTTTCTTTGTGTCATTGCCCTTGGCGGTTGCATTGCGGGATCCTTAGCGCTCCCAGCCGGAGCTCCTTTGCCTTAGCTGATATTTCCGGCCCCTGTACAAACAGAAGAGTGCATACCTACACGTAATTCTTTGAAAGTCAAATAGTGCAAATTCTGTATTTTCTTGTCCTTTTTAAATGTGTTGAGGGGATAGCGCGACACGGAGTGGAAACATTAAAAGGGAGGCAGGACAGAACGCTATCTTATTCTTTACGTGCCGTAACGTTTCGTCGACAGCTTGCGTGCGTTGTACGCAGTGCTGACGCAAGTGTCTTTACGCTATTCTAAACCTCTCTCATGTCGCGCTATCCCATACCTTAATATGTTTTACCAACTAGCCCGCAAGATAATCTTGATATTTTCTGTGTCTTTGTAATGTTATGCCAGTGGCCCATTTTTTCGTATGCCGATTAATCGCTACGTCTTATAGTTGTCTCTCATCGTCCTGCAAGCTTATTTCAAATGGGAAAATTGGGCGACATAAAATACGTTCACTTCTGCAAGCCATTTAGCTTTGAGTTCGTAATAAATATCATCTTGATTACTGCAGATTGGTAACTATTAAATACTTGTGACAGCATTAAAAGAAAAACAATAAAGCGCGTTTGAATATTGTTAACAGTTGAATAAGGCCTCAGTGATTTCTAACTGCCAGTAGGCACATAGGGGTTTGTCGTGTTTCTCCTTGTTTGTCCTTTGTCCATACTTGCGTTCAAAATATTTCAATATCTATTTTAGTTACTTTTTGTGATAAACGTATTACGGCATGGCAACTGAACATCACAAGAAAGTGTTAATTAAGTATTGGGCTTTTTGTAGGGTATCTGCTGTTTACACTATGAAAGGTCTACTAAGATATTGCTACAATATAAGCTGCCTACTACGCTCACAAAACAACGACCTCAATAACTTCGAATGACTGAAAACTATATATATATATATATAGCATTTACGTAATTTTTTTATTAATCTTATTTTGTTAATATGCGCTTACATTTTTAGTTTTTTATTTTGTTTGAAATTCAGCGGCAAGGTCCTGTTCCATCAACATACGTAGTGATTCAATAATGTTACAAATACCTTTTCTCATAAAACCAGTCTTGTACGCGTTACTGAAAAAGGTAACCGATTACGATTACAATTACTTCATTAAAAATGCAACTGATTACAGTAATTCATTACTGCATCACAGAAGTAATAAAAGATTTACCAGAAAGTAACTGATTATTTTTCACATGACTTTTTTTTACTTTTTATTACGAAATCAAAAATGCTTGCATATGTTCAAAGTGGTTAATTTTTTTCTCTCTCTTTCGAGCTGGAATGGGGCCGGGGAGAGGAGGGGAGGGAAATGGGGGAGAGGTCTTTCTCGTGGCTAGATGAGGTCAGTACAGAAAGCAGTCGCTTATGCCGCGGCAAACATGGATCGTAACAGTCAAGCCTCATTCACATGGTGCGATTTTAATCGCGATTTCGCAAATGCGACGTCGATCGTGCGGCCAAAAATGCGTGATGGAGGCTGCGGCGCTCAACGCCGCAGTTGCGAAATCGCAAGAAAAATCGCACCATGTGAATCAGTCTTCAGGATACAGGAAACGGGGCACACTCGACAGCTCGACAGTCAAAACGTCGCTGAGCGCGTTGAAATTCTAATCCTTCTGGTATCTTGGTGTTTTTTTTTTTTTTTGTTTAGGGGCAAAACAAAAGTGTCCGACGTTGGTGCTACACAGACGAGTGACGCACGAGCAGGCAGAGTGAATTTTGACGTAAAAAAAAACTATTTTAGCTCTTTCGGGAACATACAATTGATTACTTGTAATTGATTGCAGATAAATAGTAATTCAATTACAGCAAATGTTACCGCACAAAAGAAGTGATGGAAGGGTTAGAAAGATACAATAAAATGTACATGATTACAAGTAATCAGTTGTAACTCGTTGCTTACAAGTCTCCATGAAACCCGCCGAAAGAATTTTATGAAAGAACACCATAGTACTGAGATGAGAAAGGCGGTTATTTTAGAGCAAAAACGGCGCAACCTATAAAGAAACAACGAATAGAAGACTGTTATACCCCATTCACAAGGGCAAGCAGCATAAAGGTA
>JAZHYW010029591.1:0-23011 GCA_037355805.1 Ixodes ricinus
TACAGAGTGACGCCTGCCTGCTGCGTGGGCTGTTCGTCTTCTGCGCATGAAAGGAAGTAGCGGTGACGTCAGAACGCCGAGCCCTGATTGGCTGATCGCGGTCCCCTATCTGAGCGTCGTCTGCTCCTTTGCAACAACGTCTGCTCGCAACGTCGTCTGCGTCTGTCTTACCTTTCCTGCGACTTTCGGAAGTGCAGGTCTTTACGAGCGAGCTCGACTTCGCCTTTCAGAGAAGGCAGACGAAATAACTCGAGCGGTTCGTTGTTTTTGTCGAACAACTAGCAGACGCGCATCAAGGAGGGAAGTCAAAGTACTCACTGGCGAGGTGTCCCGAGACGCCGAGGTTTGTTTGCTAAGAACCGAGAGTGAGCGTGTTAGTGTCCTGAAGTTCCCTCCCAAATACTTTTCCCCCCTTTCGTGTGCGGCAAGACTCCTCATTCTTTAACGGCGTCGGCGGGTTGGCGCAGTTAACGTCGTCTGCTTTACGTCTGCTTAGTCAAAGCGATGGCTCCTTTACCTTTCCTGCGTCTGTCGGATATTCACCGCTTTTTCACCGGCGAGAGTCACCGTTGCCTCGGAAAACAAGGAGATGACAAAGAGGAAGAGATTGACCTCTTAATCTAAAATTGAGGTCAGTGATCACAGTATAATACGGGAAGGGTTCACAAGGGTCGCGCGGGCACATTCCATTCAGCACGCCAGCCGGTCGTGGGCAGACGGTCACCGAGTCGGAGTGGCTGCTAGGCCTATCTGCCGAGTTCGCTTGGTCGGTGTCGGTGGAATCGTGGCCGTTGGAGCTTTTCCCGGGTGTTTGTGGATCCAGCGTTCTTGTTCGTCGTGGTCTGGTTCAAGTACTTTTTACTTTTTCTTGCTGCTTGAAGTCGGGACGCGAGAGAAGCGCACGTAGAAAAATAAACGTCCGTTGGTCGTCGCGACCGCGACGCTGTCGGCCATGCTGATTTGATCGTAACAAGTGCGCAGCTTCGGAGCTGTCGTAGGATTTTGTCGTAACCTGCGCAAAGCTTCACGAAAATTTCGGTTCGTGAATACGAATTTGTTTTTAAGTTTTGTCTTACGCATATTTTTGGCGTAAGATAGTTTCGTGAATCTGGCCTCTCCACTTGCAAAAGTCGCAGGAAAGGTAAGACAGACGCAGACGACGTTGCGAGCAGACGACGTTGCAAAGGAGCAGACGACGCTCAGATAGGGGACCGCGATCAGCCAATCAGGGCTCGGCATTGTAGAGCGTCACCGCCTACCCCTGCGCGAAGCAGAGACAGAACTTGCCCTCCACGCCGCCTGCACTGTAACGAGGAGACAGCAGCGGGACGATACAGAGGACTGCACTATCGCTTTGCGTACCCACCTAGTCGATTCCAGATCGAGTGCGGCGCTCCGCAGGTCACGGGTTCTCGTTTCCTCCCCTCTCTCTAGTTTCTCTCCGTTGAATCCCCTCGTCCTCGACAGCGGCAATCTCAGCGCACAGCCGCGCGCCAGTCATGCGTATGTCCTGGCTCGTTTAAAACGGCTTCGAGGAAAAAGAAGGAAGGCGAGCGGCGTAGTGTAAGGAAGGGGGCCGAGTGAAGTTGCCCGGTTGACTACGAGGCACGTGACAATGGGTACGTCTCGTGAATATGCATGAAGAGCTGTCCTGAAACTCGGCATTCTGCTGAAGTAACAGTTCCGTCCAGTTTATCGCGGTTCCGGGGAGTTGTTTAGCGCAGGAAACCGCCAAATGTTTGCATAAAAACAAATCGCGGAGGCCGTACCTTATTTTCTATGTGCGTAAAAAGCAAATAGTAAAAGCGGTAAGCAGCTGGCCCCGGGGCTGCTAGCCTTGAACTTTCAGCTTGGTTTTCTTTGGGCTTGCTTTTTTTTAGGTATTTCGATCATGAACAGGAAGACACCGGTAAAAGTGAAAATGCTTTTAAAAAATTGGTAGGTCAGGATACTTGCGAGACAGAAATTGCATTCCACCGTGTTAAACTTTAATTCGAACAGAGTTTAAAATAAAATAAAAAAAGGTGGTGAGCTGTACATGCATGGACATTTTTCAATATACCTGCATCGGCACTTCGTCGCATGGCAACAAGCTCGTGCTGGAATGCAGCAACCACGCTACCTCGAAGAGGTGATGATGCCAACAGGGGCTTGTCTAGCTCGGGAGTAGCTCAACTGGTTGCTTTTTTTATGGCATTGCACGCGAATGGACGGCGTTAAATTGGGCATCACTCCCGTGCGAAGGCTATAGCAATCGCCAATAATATCCACTAAGAGCTGTACTTTGTAGTACCACGGGAATCTCTTGGGATTCTGACGGTCGCGCGTTGACTCCGCGCAGGTGGCATTTCGTAACCGACTCGCTCTCCTCGAGTTCTTTCTCGCCCGTCCATTTGCGCACGCGCCACGTGTAGTCACGCTAAGATTGGACTCGACACGCGTAGCGCGCAGCATCTTGTTTTGTTTTAGGGTATATATTTTTATCGGCTGATTTGCGGGAAAGCTGCGACCACGCCTACTCGAGCGAACAAGGGGCGGTGCAACAATTTTGTTCGTTGCGCAAATACCGTTAAGAACGGATCCCTGACGTTAATGACCTATAAAACACGCGTTCGTTTTTCACCCCACGCAATAGAAGTGCCGGAAAAAATTGAAAGAAAAACGAGCAGCGTTCACCCCCTCAACTCGCAGCCAGAACAAGTGGCCACGTGATCTGGAGCCGATTATATGCCGCCAATGTTGATCATAGCCACGCGCTGGGGTTGGCAAGGCACAGGACACGCGCTGAGTTCCAAACATTGTTATGGCTCGGCTATTGTTGTCGTTGCAGCGATTGGACACGGGACAGTACCCGAATGCTTCTCGAGCTATACTTCGTTTCACCTTAGTCTGCGGAGCGAAGCCAAAGCTGGAAGCGCGAGACGCAGCGCCATTTGCGTTTCTCCTCGCTCGCGCGCTCGAGCAAATGCCTGAACGACACGGAGCTTTCGTGCTCGCGCCTTCCAGCTTGCCTTCGCTCGCACACTAAGGATGAAACGAAGTATAGTGAATTATCACGAGCCCAAATCGAGTGCCCACGCAATGCTCGGGTCCAACCTATGAACCGCATTCCAATATCGTCATTGGGGTGTACTGCGATCCCACGTTACGTCATCACATTTCGCAAAGGAGAGATTGAATGAAAATGATTGCTTTTGTCCTTGAAATTACACCGCAACGACGAAGTTTCTTGGTCAGTGGCGTTGCGTGCGAGTATCCTTGAGTCCCACTTGTGCCAGTAAGGTCGTGTAAAGTGAAAAACATTCCAATTGAATATCGTTGCACCGCCCTTTTAACTCCAGATATGACTTACGCCAGAAAGTCTACTTTTTTTCGCACTCAGAATTTTTTTTTCTTTTTTTGCAATGTTATTATTTTTTAGAATCTGCGCAAAAAAAAAAAAAAAGGGGGGGGGGGGGCAGGGCGGGAGCAGGGAAAGGAAGAAGTTTTACTCTTGTGTTGAATACGTTAGTTTTGGAGTACAACCATCGAGAACCAAAACTGGGGGCTCTGGTATA
Source organism: Ixodes ricinus (assembly GCA_037355805.1). Lineage (NCBI taxonomy): Eukaryota > Metazoa > Arthropoda > Arachnida > Ixodida > Ixodidae > Ixodes > Ixodes ricinus. The sequence goes on from JAZHYW010029591.1 coordinate 3,558, forward strand.
AGGCTCTATAAATAAAATATGCGGGGGAACGAACCGACAATTTTTGCGCTGTTCCGGCCGCGCGCGCCGGAAAAGTTCTGCCGTTTTTCCGTCTGCCTGGGACGTTTCAGCTTAATCTTTCGATGCAGAACTTGTTGCCCTTCCAGCGTCATTTCCGAAGATGGCGCTAAGCCCAAAGTGGGCTAAGCCCGCCAAATGTGTAAAGTTATCCGATATGCAGTACCTCACTTATGGCGTTCTTTTAAAGAGTACGAATAAGCCATCTTTCCAGAATGAGCTCTCGTACCACTGCATGCATTAAGCCGACTGAACCATTCAATGAACCCCGACTGTGTACTTCTCGGGCCTGGATGTGCATGGGCGCGTACGTTTCGTCGGATCAAACGAACTGCAAGCACCGTTCGTGAGGCACCAAACCTGACTGCACATTCTTCATCTTACACCTGCATCCTAAAGCCACAATCACACTGCTTGTACTTACCATAAAAAACGACACATGATCGCTGCAGACGTGAGGACATAATGATGTGCGGATACGCTTCACGAATGTTCCAAACATGTTTGACTCTATGCCTGCAGAGAGTTTTTTGTGACCAGTGAAAAAGGACTGTCATGGAAGAAAGAAGCGGAGCAACCGATCGGCATTTCACAAAATCCCACTCCGGCTAGCGGCCCAGCAAAAGATCACGCGCGCTCTCGCGGGCGTGCTTCACTTTTCCTTCATCGCAGCCTCTTCCCGAGCACCCCGGCTTCCCCCGCAATGGACCCTTCCCGAAAGCTGGCTTCCCCTCGTGCTTCCCGCATCCTCCCCCTTCCTCTCGGTCCATCTCCATCCTCCGCATCCCGCTCCTCTTCGGGTCGTGCGCGGGGCAGCTGGGCGGGTTCGCCTGATCGGGGCCTCGGAGAGAAGCGTCGCGCGAACCGGGCGTTGGAAGCCCACCTCCGCTCGCCTTCTTTGCTGTAGTTTCCAGCCGCGTGGCGATACGCTCGCGTCTCGCCGGAACCTGCGGTTGTCGCGGAACCCGCCTTCCCTGCTGACGGTGGCTGGGGAGGGGGAGGCTGTTGTTGTCGTCGTGGTTGTCTCGGTGACGTGGCGTTGTCGGAGTGGCGCTGTCCTTTCCAACTTTCGGTTTGTGTTGTGGGAGGCAACGTCTTTGTGGTGTGGTAAAACAAGCTGCGTGCGAAGGTGGGACGACGGATTCAGCGTCCGAGGGTTGCGAGTAAACGGACGAAAAAGAAGTAAAAGGATTGCGGTTCGGCTACGGTCTAAGCGTCGTCGTCTTGGCAAGCGTCGTTTGATTGATGACGTGAAGAACGGAAGGTATGTCACTTTCCTGCGTTTGCGAATCGAGCCAACGGAAGAAACTGTCTTCTTTCGTTTTCTTGTCTTCGATATGTCTTGATTGATTGAGTGATTGCTTACGACTAGTGACTGACATTAATTTTTATTCACTGCTGGATGCGTCTCTTCTAACGCGTGTTTTCTAATATTAAAGCGTTACGTAAGGACTAGAGCTGTTCGTTCAATGAATTCCTAAAAAGGCATGTACGTAAAACAAAATTAAAATACGTAGGAAGACATAAATAATTGAAAGCGTTCACCAAGAATCGAATTGAAATCAAGTGGCCTAGTGCAAGTTTCCGCTGTCATCCATGTTTATCATCTTAATTTCAATCACGCGCAATGATAAATATTCCATGTGGTTATTTCTTGAAACTAGGTGACCCTCGTGTGTAAATAGTACGGCAGCTTCGCAAGAATAGTTTGCGCTTTTAACGTGTGGAATAAAGTTGTGATTATAAACACCGATTTTTCAAACTGACATTGTACAAGTTGCAGGGTTGAAGCCCTGGGATGACTGAACCTGTTATTTGCAAATTATTGTCCTTGTAAGCAAGGCAAATAAACCATAGCTTTAGTGGTTCACTAGTTTGTTTTTATATCCCTTGTATTTGTATATGAGGGGATGAGAAAAAATGAACTTAGTGATATTAGTCATCTATGGCAGGATGCGTGCATCTAGAATGAGACGTTGCCTTGTAGAAGAAAAGAAGAAGAGGAAGAAGAAAAAAAATAGGAAGAAGAACAATGTCATTATTAGTTAATTTCTGTTGCAATACATTGTATCTGTTTCGTCAGAGCCACGATAACTTGTGGGACAGAGCCCGGCAGTAGGTTTCGTGCCCTTTATTGTTTTCCCTCCTTTGTAAATTATTGATACCACATCTTGCAGCAAAACACAAAATAACAATACAAAGTCACAGTCATTCTATAGCAACATATATATTCGAATATGCACACTCCACACTGATCTACACATATGTTATCAGTGCTTGAAATAAAATAATCAAACAATATCGGCCTCAAATTGTTTTGACGCGCGTACTCGTCAAAAACGTAATCCTAAATACCACTAGTTTCATAATTCAACTCAACAGAAGTGCTCTTATGACGATCCTGATTTAAAAAAAGACAAAACAAATATTGATCTAGGAACTATTTGTTATGCAGATTTTTGAAACAGATTAGCTTGTTTTATTAGAGTAAACAAAAATGTGATTATATGCAAGCCAGTCTAATATCGTGTCTATATCATCCTGAAATAACGACACGGCCTCTCATAATACTCACGCGGGAATATCAGAGCGGTGTTGTCCGCATATAAAATAAAATCAAGAATTAAGTTCATTGCTTCATCAAATCATTTAAACGAGTATATATATTGAACAACACAGGTGCTAGCATGAGCGTGCCAGCCGGGGGGGCGGGGGGGCAAGGGGGGGCGCGCCCCCCAGTTCTCAGAGGGGGGGGGCAATGCATGTGTTTTGCCCCCCCCCCCTGAAACAGCCGCCACTGGGCGGGGGAAGCACTGTCCGGCGGCGCCCAAGGGATGGGAACCGCCCCCCCCCCCTTCGGCCCTGGGGGGAGGGGTCTGGTTTGCCCCCCCACTCAAATAGAAGTTGGCACGCCACTGGGTGCTAGCGACAATCCTTGTGGCGCTCCGTAATGTGTTTGTGCTGGCTTACTCGGCACGTTGTTTGCTTTGATAGATCGCGATATATCTGAAAAATAGTTAACAAACTATTTTAAAAGGGGTCATCTAAATCTCATCGCTTCTGTTTTCCTAAGCATGTTTGAATGGTCAAACATCTGATCCAACACCCAATATAGTTTCGTTATAAACACGAACTAAAGGAGACTAATATTTTTTTAAGATAGTTTTTAGGCTCTTATTATGATAAAATAGATTTTATGCGCGTATTAGGATAGGTGTGATTTATATCTAATTTTTGTTTTAGTACCTTAGCGAGCCAACTTTTTATATGCAGACATATTGGTGAGTGAGTAATTTAAGTACGAGTTTTAACCTCTGGTTTAGCTTAACTCGCAGCTCTCGCCGCGAGCTCTCAAATTCAAAAAGGATGGATATGATGCATGTGCATTCGTGCGGGAAAACAACACCTTCAGCTTTTGAAAGACACTTGAAAGACACGATACCCGGAATAATTTGTTTGGTAAATACACCATTCGTAACAAATTCCCGTGAGATCCGTCCTTGAGACAACTTGTTGATTCGAGTGTCAGGGTCTATTATTAAGCAAAATTTCTACTTCTTAAGTTTTCTTCAGAAGTCCTATTAGACTCCTGGTGAAAGCACCGCATAAAGAGCACCAAAAAAATCTTTCATCTTTTCTTCTTTTTTTTTTTGGGGGGGGGGGAAAGTAACGATTAAGTCAACAGGAACTATTCCTAAAAGTTTCCAGCAACTCCTAGTTTCTGCAAACCTCAAACGGGGATGCTATCTCGTTTTCAAACTTGCTCCCAAACGGTCAAGGCCCTTTGTTTCCTCGCTGCGTTGATTTCCCGAGGGCCCGATCCGTCTTCCTTCTCAAGCGCAGTGATTTAACGTTAAATAATGGCACTCAAACGCGCGCCCGGAGATCCCGTTTTAAACCAATTCCGAGCCAAACTACTTGTTTGTTCTTTACTTATTTGTGGTTGCTTCGTTTACGCACAGCGTCCTTCCCCCATTTTCTTCCATTAATAGTAGTTTCGTTGCCCAAAGAAGGCATCGATTTCAGTGCGGCGGCGATCGCCGTAAATTTCCCGTTTAGAGTACGGCTCAGCGTCCTCGTAAAACGCTTTATGGCTTTCCAAATATCCAGTCCAGCGAGCTCTCCCCCTCCTTGCGTGGCCGAGGCGCACCAATACCAACTAGAAGAAAAGGCCTGCCCATGACGTCATCGTGTGTGGAACTTCGACCCGAATTAAGCGGCAAACATGCTCGACGAGAGTCACCACAAAGCGGCAGACGCATCCGTTTCGGCGACGCCGTTTGCTATACGGAGAGCAAGTCGTCTGCTTCTTGCGCAAGAGTTGCGGTGACGTCAGAACGACGCCGAGCTCTGATTGGCTTCGCTTGGAAGGATAGTGGGTAGACCTCAATGCTAGATGCCTTGAAGTCTATCCACTATTTTCTTTTCGATCAGCCAATAAGAGTTCGGGGTTCTAACATCATCGCAACCCTTGTGCAAGAAGCAGAGGAACTTGCGTTCCGCATAGCTTTGCGCTTGTCGTCAGACGCTGATAGGTGCGCTGGCGGCAATGCTGGCGGAAGTATGGTGCCATGGAACGCGTCTCCGACTGGGGTGTTGAAGGCGCCCTGGAAAGTGGTCCCTCTATATGCGCCTGATGACGTCACATAACTGTCATGTTTCGTCGGTCGCGATCCTGGCGGTGTCACAGCAGCGGTGGGAGATGGGGCAGACGCCTGTTCTTTTTATGCGGGTCACTCTTCAGCTTGGCAGTCCACGGAAACTCCAGCAGCTAAGGGTTGGGACGCCGTGATGACAGCGACGCTCGAGTTCGCTCAAACCTTTACGGTGTCAGCTGTACTGTAGGCTTTAGGTACTGGGCGAGTGTCGTGTTGCCAAAAACTACCGGAGCATACGCGCGCGTTTATCGCAGGTGGCTATGGTGCCGCGAGAGGGCGAGTAGAGCCAACACCTGCTCGATAACAGAGCCGTAGTGCTGAAGGAGATGACGTCATCAGAGGAGGCCAACGCTGGCCACAGATTGGACACGACGATTGCGTCAACGTTCGGCTCCAACTGGACTCGAAGCGCTGCTGTAGCACTCGCTTCCAATCTGGTGTCCAAATAGACCGATCTCACGAGCGTTCGACAACGCCACCGCTGCCGCAATGCATCGAGGAGCATCTTTCTGCCTGTGACATCTTGCTGGAGCTCTGCGTGTGTAGAGCACGCGATTAGCTTCGAGTCGCCTTCGTTGACACTGCAGCTGACGTCTCGTGATAAAGTATGCGGCTCGCATCCGTTCAACGCCTGATGAGATCGTCCATAATGTGATTCACCAGCGTTCGCTGATGACGCAAGAATAGCAGCACTACGGCCTTGTCTTTTAGGCGGTGTTGGTAGAGCATGCGATACCCTCGCCCTTTCGTTGATAATAGTAGCGGTTGAGCAATACCTCCCAGATAATAGCCTAAGTGCTGAATTTTCCCGCGTCAGTAAAGAAGGCCACCGCAGGCAAGAGATTGGACACGACTACGGCGTCAACGCTCTGCTAGGAGTCGTGTCCAATCAGTGAGAACACGACCCCTAGCAGAACGCTGACGCCGTAGTCGTGTCCAATCTATGGCCTACGGTGACCTTCTTTAGTGACGCAGGAAAATGCAGCCCTTAAGCTCTCCTAACTAGGGGGTGTTGGATTGAGGCGCAGCGCGTTTGGCCCAGGGTGCCTTTACTTCGGCCAATCGCGATGGCGCTGGGGGTCATGTGATCGCGCTTCTCGCCACCTGCTCTTTCTCGCCTTTTGTTGCCCGTTCCCTCGGTGCTCTATAAGCCTTTGCACGCAAGAGCGGGGCCGATGTATACTCTCGAGCTAGCAGCGGCTGCCTGACGGAATAAAACGCGCCGGCGAGAGAGAACGCCGTCGATGTGTGGGCGCCGACGCTCTCTCACACTGGGTGTAAGAATGGAACGCATTCGACGCTACGCGTGAACGTGAAGCGCCACGTAGAAGAGAACGTTACCCAGCGAAAAATAAACACGCTGGTGCAACAGAGCAATTTGTGCAGCGCGTCAGAGATAACATGTTTCGTGCCAGCTGCTCCTCGTGTGATCGCTTGTTGTTTACGCGAGACACCGCGCGACGCAACATCACCGGAATTTCGAGTCAATCACGACGCAATATTATCCAAATGTCGCACCAGCTGACGCTGTCCATTCGCATCACGTCGCGCAATCGTCGGCGCAATTTTCTTCGTGTACACTTTTGATGTATGGGCAGGATAGGGCGCCAGACACACCAGTCGGAGGCGGTTTCTACGGGCACCTCAACGCGGCGCTGATGACGTTAGGGGGTGAAATGGGCAGGCCTTGTCTTCAAGGCGGTATTGGACACACACGCATTCTCTCTTCCTCGGTGCTGCCCCTTTCCACAAGACTCGCGCTCGATTCCTTTTTGTTTTTGTTTTTCGTCCTCTTTTGGAAAGTCGTAAACCGATCCACCGACTCCGCGCTTCCCTTCCGAAGGGCCGGTCGTCCGTCCCCGCGGCTCGCGAGAGAAGGCGACACTTTGGACGACGACGTCGATAACGCTTCGAACAGAAGCCTCCCTAAAATGGGCGCGCGCGCGCGCAAGCAGCCACACAACCGGTATTGAATTTCCGTCCCGGCTGTCGTATACATAAAGTCCGAGATTACGCCAGGCGGGTGTATACGTTTATTTGCATTTATGTTGGAAAGTAAAAATGCAAAAGCTGCCCTGCAAAAAAAAAAAAAAGAAAGGAAGAAAGTTTAGGAGAATAGTGTAGGCATTATCGTTACACTCTGAAAATGAGTCTGCGAGTCCACTTTCCTGTAGAACACGGAGTCAGCCAATCACGGTCAACGATGGCAGGATCCGAGGGAATGACGAAGCTCAGTATACGATTGGTCAAAAACTGTGCATTGTGCACAGGGCAATGAATATCGCGTTTCACTTCCCTACTGCCCCTGCCGTACATCTTCAGCTTCGTCATACGCTGGAATACTGATATTGTTCGCCATTATTGGCTGACTGCCTCCGTGTTCTGCAGGAAAGTGAACTCACGGACGTTTTTTCTTTTTTCTTTTAGAGTCTCTAGCGATTGTGAAGAAGGTTCGAGAAATTATTCACAATGGGAGCAGGCCGAAAGAACTTCGACATTAAATCCTTTAAAAATTCTTTCATTGGCGCAATAGGGAAATAAAGAAGACGAAATACTTTTTTCTTTTTTTAGCAACCTATTTTTTTATTACGAGGAAATTTGTTTTGTTTTTGGTATTAAAGATAGATGTATAATACACAAGACCGAAGAAGAGATGTATTAATTAGTATGTGTACTTTTGAATCTTTCAGTCTCATAACAATATTGTAAGCAAGTTGTAAAGTTTCATAGTTATAATGAGATAACTCCGTTCACCCAATAGCGCTTGGACGTAAAAAAAAAAAAAGTGTCCGGAGTTGTGGCACGAAACATGACGTCCACGTGCTGAAATTGCGAAACGAATACAATATCTGAGTCTGAGCCTTATCAGTACTAAACAGCAGCTGCCTGTACGAAATTTAGGTTCGTACAGAGCAGCTCTTCAGATAGCACTGAACCTTTACAGATAAATTGCAACTTTTTCTGAATAATTTCATTCATTTATTGGTTCCCCTTAAGGCCCACGAGGGGTATTACAAGGGGGGGGGACATTTGGCAGGACAGTGTCAAAACAAAAAGAACGCTAGTAATATAAATCAAGAAAATTATAACAGATGGAGATGAACGGCAACATTATCGGCGAATTTCTGTGGGTCTATTATTGTGACAATGGCTTCGGGTAGTTGGTTCCAGTCACTAATAGCAAGCTGAAGAGGCGAGAACATGTAAAGGTTAGTTCTGGGGATGTCAAGGTGTAATTTGCAGGGGTGGTCAAGTCGGCGTGAGATAAAAGGGGCAGGTTCACAATAGATCGACTTACGAGATGGAGAGTGATAAAAAGTTTGTGAAGCAATTTCAGTCTGTTTAACGTTCTACGGTCTTTCAAAAGAGGAAGCTGCAGAGATGTTTTTAGAGAGGTTACACTTACTGGGAAGTTGTAGTTTGGCAAAATGAAACGAGCTGCTTTATTTTGAATTGACTCTAATTCTTTTTCTAAGAAGACTTGGTGAGGGTTCCAGATGGCGGAAGCATATTCCAGAATGGGTCGTATTAGAGCGGTATAAGCTGTTAGTTTAGTTTTTTGAGATGCGAGGTAGAGGGAACGTCGGAGAAAACCGAGTGATTTGTTAGCTTTGGCTATAATGAAAGGATGAGTACACCGTGATAATGAAGCTGACGGTAAGGTGCAATCAGTTTTTTTAATAATCTTTGTCTTTAATTGCTTTAAAAGAAATGAACGTTCTGAATCAAGCTTCTAGTGTTTAAAACGAATTTGGTCGAAAATTGAAGATAGAGACTCTTACAACATTGCGCCATCAGATCCGCTTCCCCCAATAAACCTGTCGAGTCGACCAACTATTCAAGACTGGGAAGCTGGGCAATCTTTCCACCTTAAACATGGATAGCATCTTTTTTTCTAAAAAAAAAAATACAATGTAAAAACTACAGCATTGTGGTTTGTGCAGATGAGTTATACGGCCGGGCGTACTTTATGTTAAGTAGATATTGCTTCTAAAGGATGAGTGATTAACAAAAGTACAATAATTAACTCTATAATTGTAGGATTAAGGGCACATGTGTATATTGCAAATTTGGAGGCCGTCAATGTCGAAGGCTATACTCCATTTCACCTTATGTTGTACCGCAGCGAAGGCTAGAAGCGCGAGCTCGTAGCGTTGGCAGCAGCCCTTGGTACACGAGAGCTTGTGCCGCCGAGACGTGCCCTCGAGCAAGGAGCTCGCGCTTGTAGCCTTTAATGCGGTACATCATAAGGTGAAATAGAGTATAGCCCAGTTCTTAGGTGGTTCGAGCACGGGGCTCGAGCTATCAATCGCCAAAATATTACTCTAGAAACTGCCCGAAACCGAAACCAAACGCTCGAAGCGCGCCGAAAGGAGAACCCCTGCTTCGTATACCATAGGCCCACGTGGTTATAAACGACACCATTCGCGTCACTTTTTTGTGACAGCGCGACAGTGTTGACTGCGGTAGGTGCTTCGCGGCTGGCCACATAATATCGGACGCTTTTCCTTCAGTTTCCCCTTCGCAAAACTTGATGACGAAGTTGTGAGGGTCGTATTGTTGGCGTTCTCAGCAATGCGATCCCCACAACTTCGTCATTAAATGCTGCGACCCCTACGCGGTGACGATATGTAAATGCGGCTCATACAATGGACACAAGCTCTGCGTCAGAATTTGACTTTGGCCCGTGGCAATCAATGCTTTGACGTGCATTGGGGCAGTGGCCCGTGCCCAATCGCTGCGATGACGTGAATAGTCGAGTGTTAACAGAGTGTGGAATTCAGCGCGTGCCAGGTCCTTTGCCAACCCCAGCACGTTGTTATAAACGGTTTGGCGGCCCATAGACGATTGCAAACAGGGCATCTGGCTGCAGCCATGTCTTCGCTCGTGCGGGCAAGTGCGTGCAATTAAAAGCTTGCCAAAGCTACGTTCACGCGCACGTATGAGGAACCGTACGTGCGCATGGGGAACCATAGGGCTTCAGTGAGGCGCCATGCTTGCAATAGACCATTTGCTGTCTTACCCAAGCATCAAGGAGAATGCAGGGATTGGTTCCACGCGCCCACACGCGCACGCCTTTCCTGTATAAAAGATTCGGTAAGTAAATAACCAAAAGAGAAGCATTGGTACGACACGCGCGTGCAAGATGCCATTTGTTTTAGGGTTTTTGCTTTCGAAAAGTTACTACTGCTGAGGCCAGCACGTGCAGGCGCAGGAGACACCAATCCCTGCATTCTCCTTGATGCTTGGGTAAGACAGCAATAGGTCTATTGTCTATAGTCGGCTTCATGTCACGTGGACCTTTGTTCCGGTTACAAGAGCTAGATCCGGGCGTTCAGCGTCTCTGCAAAGAACACGCGCCGCTCGTGCAGTGCAAGCATTGTTCAGGGCCACACGCTCGTGCTTCTAGCTTCGGCCTCGCACGCACTTAAAGGGATTGTCCGGTCAAATTTTGTATTCGAGAAAACAGTTGAATATCATTGTTAATGCCTCGAGATGCACCGTACGTGCAATATCTGAATTTTATATGCCCCTCTGCATGAGTAATTGAATTTATACTCCTCCAATCGCACTCTAGCGTAAACGCTGTTTTCGGTGGCAACATGGGAGCTCTGACGTCACAAAACACAAAGCGAGCATTTCTGTCTCGTTGTTTACATGCGAGTGAGCGCCTCAGCGTGCTTCGTTTTTGTTGTTGTGCTCGACTTGTTTCGTGGTTGGGTGAGATTTTTGTTGTGCGGTTGGGTGTCACAACCACCGGGCAGCACATGCCAGCCAAGACATGACGTTCCACACTTTTCCGCGAGACGTGCAGTGACAAGCAAAATGGATCGTCGCCGTGCGCAGGGACTGGTTTCCCGTCAAGATCGAGATCCCGCTTATGCAGCAATCGTCTATACAGAAAAGAGCTACGAGCTGAGCTCTAAGCGGACAGAAGGCTCGTAAGCTGAGGTGTGATGCTGTGCGAGCGATATTAAACTACGTCCATCCACTCCTCGCCCAAATCGGATCAATCAATTTGTTTATGCAGCGAAACCGAAACCAACAGCTAGACCACCTGGAAACGATACCAGGGCCGGCTTGCTAGAACCAGCGTCTCAGCTGAGACTGGGTGAAAGAAAGCACTGCCAAAGCCAGCGCACGAGCTGAGCGGGACTCAAGCTGCGTCTCAAGACGCTCGCGCGCCCCAGCCTTTGCAGTGTTTTCTTTCACCCAGTCTCAGCCGAGACGCTGTTCTAGCAAGCCGGCCCAGCACGCGTGCAGTCAAATACTGTTTGACCCGCTTGTGAAAATACAGCGTGGCTACGATTCACCAAGCTCATCCAAGTCAAGTGACGACATGCATTTGAACGATTCGCCGGTTGCCTTCGACCCGCGGTCATCGCCCCTGAGGGAAAGACCCGCAGCCTCTCATCACCGATCCAGTGGATCCGCCGAAATGTGTACCCATATGCCGCAATAATTTAATGAATGGATAAGGGCTAGTGTGAGGTAGACCTCTCTTATTGACGTTCACACGAAAAGACTCGCCCGAAAACTGAAACATTTCTTTTCGACCTGAAGAAAAAATGCTACTTTTATTGCCGGGCTTGACTGATGAGGCAGGGCTTCGCGGACCCGTAGAATGCCTTCGCGGACCCCAAAGGGTCCGCTGACCCCATTTGAGAACCACTGGCCTAGGAGACTATATAATTCAAAACAAAATACAAAACATCTATCGACCAACGCTTGTTATCCCGTCCATCCGACAAACCTTTGCGTTTTGTGACGTCACGCAGCAGCTACGGATGTCAGCCATTGACACTGGCGAAATTCGGGTTGCAGTTTCGTACACACGCTCATGAAAGGTTTAATTAATAACGGGAGATCATATATCAAAATAAAAATGTCGTTTGTCTACATGAAGGCTCCCTCGACGTAGCGAGCACAAAAACTGAAGTACTTCCGGTTTCGACCGGACAATCCCTTTAAAGTAAAACGGACTATAATTGAGGATACAGTCTCTGCCCGTCTCGATCTGGATGAGCATCGTACCGGCGTGCGTTCGCGTATCGCTACGGCGGGGTGCACGTCGAAGAGCCAAGGCTTGCGGTTGTACTGCACTAGCCAAATTTTTCACCCACAGCTGAGAGACAAGTCGCCCATTGAGGCTGACTAACTTCCGGCTGTCTAAACATAGACCCAACACAATTACTTCATTTTTTATTTAGCATACACGACCTGCGTGCGGTCGTATATCGCTACTGCTTAGTGCACGTTAAAGACCCAGCCGAGCTAGCGGTTGTACTGCACTGGTTGAATTTCTCATCTACAGCTGAGAGACAAGACGCCCATTGAGGCAGACTACCTTCCGGCCGTCTAACCATCTATACAACGCAAGCATACTTTTGAGGGGTGAACGCTGCTCGTTTCCGAATTGTTTTCTGCAACTGCCTTTGCGTGAAAAGAAAAAAAAGAACTAACGTGCATTTCATAGTTTATGAATGTCAAGGAATAACTCCGAGTGCTTTTACTAAAGTACAAGAATCATGCCTTTGCTTTTGGGATATTGCTTACACTGTAAGAACGTGCCCCGAAGCATAATGGAGACGCCGTCTCGTCTGCACAACAACGGCCGCGTTGGACACTTTGCCGCGGCATCCCGGTCCAGCCGCCTCGCTCCCGTGCCTTGCCTCCCGACCGACGCAGCCGCGCTCCCTGCGAGTCTTCCTCCCCGCTTTCTGTCTGTCCCCACGACCGTCGCGGGAAGTGCTTGGTTCGTTTCCTCCCTCCCAGCCCCGTCCCGATGGGCTTGTCCTTGTCTCAGCGATTTCTCTTGCTGCTCGCTTTCTGCCTGCCCCAGCGCTAAATCAGACGCCGCCCCGGCTCTGCACCCCCGTCCACGCCGTCGCCCCAGTGACAGCGAGATGAGGAACGCCGCTTTGTGTAGCTCGCTCTTGGCCCAATCGCCATCGCAGTCAAACTTCTCTTTTTCTTTGCCACATTTTTTTTTTATTCTTATGAGCTAGACCGAATTTCCGTTGTAGGTAACAAGGTTGATGCAGCTTGTAATTGGTACCTATATCTTGTATATTGTTCTATGTTCAGCGTTAAAAAGGTAATTTGACCAGTGTGGTGTGAGCATTACCTATTATTTTACGGGTTTAGCTGTTAATGGCCTTTTTCGGCGAAATTTGGCTTTGTTTGTTCGCAGAGTACGACGTATGGGCGTCGGCAGGATTTTTTTCTTGGTGGGGGCAAAACTTTCGCACCCGACATTCCTTTTCTTTTTTTTTCTTGTGGGACTTGGGGGGGGGGGGTGTAACCAATACATTCCCGCAACAATTTTACAACGTATTATACGTATAAATTCTTAAAACAAATCTTGGCTTAAACAGTGTTTAGTTCGCAGTCCTAATCGCTTATGTAAAAAGGCCCCCACAAGTATTGTGACATCTCTCGATTTAATTCCTGCAGCCCGGACGTAAAACTCTTGTGAATAGTGAACGGGGCATGAACATATCAGGACCAACCTGTTATCGCTGACGAAGGGACCACCGGTCATTTATTAATTTATTAGATTCTGCAACACGGCAACTCAATAAGAACTAAAAATATATTCTTGGATGCCCATTCATATACTTTCAAAACACGAGGAAATATGCAAGCAAGGAAGCTTGTCAACAATGTTTCGAGTCTTCGAATAAAATCCAGTTCAAAGATCCCATCGACGAACTACACTTCCTTCATGACATTTTAGTTTCCCCGATGAACAGTCTGTCTTTTCATAATACTCAAAATATGAAGAGAGAGAAAGCTAGATAACACCAAAATTAGTGTGCGAGCATAGAAGCTACACAACTCCGAAAAAACCCATCATTTCACTTTTGATAACGCGAAGTCATAAAAGCTCAAGATTTATAATAGAGAACCAAGCTGAGAAGTACCAATACCCCAAATACAAAGTCCACAAATGCAGATCCCCGATTATAATTTGTTTCCGGGTGCCTGGTATCACTAACGTTTTTGGTGAGCTTTTTTTTTAAAATAAATGTAGCTATTTATTTATATATTTTTCTTCAATAAGTCTCTCCTTCATCACCTCAACTTAAAACTATAGTTAAGAGAATTTACATAAATAAATGGGGCTCTTCCTGTTTTATTTGAGAATTAAAAAAAAAATGATGTTAGAGTGCTGTTGGCTATCTTTGCGCGGGTCTTGTATTTATCTGGTCAACTTTAGTTTTGCCTGGAAATCTCTCTAGGCGTACCTGTAACAGATGAGTTGAGGGTGAATCCTATATCAAGCTGAATTTTGGAGGGCAAAGGTTGCTTAGGAGTGACTGGGACAAGGATTGCCTCAATAGAATCCGACTCCGAGTCCCGGCAGGGGTCAGAGGTGACTGCTTTCTTCGTCCCACAAAATGGAAAGCCGTGATCGATGTAATTTTTTCGGTAAAACGAAGACACCGATAAAGAAATCCAGAGCTGGCAAAATAGTGACGCTCGCTACAAACTTTCGGAAAGAACAACAACTGTACGGTTGCGATTGTGGACTGGGCGGTCTCTGACGCGCCTTTCCCTGGTGTCAAACGGTGAGACAGTAAATTATGGCCCGAGGGTCAGTTGCGTTGACGACTTGGTGCGAACATGGTTTCGTGCAAACGCAAACGCCCGACCCCTGACCCCCCCTCCCCCTCCTCCCCCCAACCTGCTCAGAAGGTCATGTTCACCGTCGCTCATGGCTTGCTCTTCAGTGAATCGTCTCGAAAACACGTGCTTTATTACCCAGGCTGGAGAGTCCCGTCGTCGAGGCCAAAACCTGTCCTTTGGTAAATCAGCTATGCGGCACTCGGCGCGGCTTTTGCAAAAGCAACCTGAACCCCCGCGTCCTCAGCACATGGGGCGCGGAGTTGGAGAAAACACAGAAGAAATTGCCGTTAAAATGTCACGTGGAGCTAGGCTAGCGAAGTTGGAAAAACGGGGTGCGTTTGGTATTTGCCCGTGAAGATGGTTAAAGCAGTGATGTGATTGCTGCGCCAATTGCGCCAAACTGCGTCAAGGGGCTAACCCTGCTACATCCTGCTACATTTTGCCAAAATATAGGTAATCTGCGCCAAGCCTGCGCCAAAGAACCAATTTTGCTCGCCTTTCGAAACCGAAACTAAACTGAGTACTGTAATGAGCACACGTGAGCTAGGCTGGCGCAAGCGGCCGCCCGACACAATAGTACCCTGCATCCCCCTCGCATGGTTTTTCCCGCCGTCTCTCGTTTCGCGCTCTCGTTGTCTCGCGCCTTTTCAAAACTTTTTCAACGACAGACGCGGGCATGTGCGGGCGCTCCGACACTAGCGTGCTCGGTACCAGCCAGCCATGTCATCATGCTGTGAAACGAAACCACGTTTTTGCGCGGCGGGAGTTACTTTGTGGGCTTAAGCACTTGCTCCTGAAAGCAACGGCCGTGGGAAAACTATATTTGGTCCCTGTCTGCCAGTCGCCGTGGTCGCGCGACGTCAACTGTTGCCGTCGCCACGTCGCTGCAGATATGGCGCTTTCTAAACTGAAACGTAAGGACCGCACTAATGTTCATCAATATTCCTGTCCGTGTTTAATACACTATTACAAAAATCCCTCTAGATCAAATACTGCTGTGTCGGAGTACTGCTTACCTAGGTTTCTATTGGAAGCTTTCTTTCGAGACGGGACCCCGGTACGTGAAAAATCTGCCGCGAAAGAGTTGGTGTAGAGAAGTGAGCTAAAGCAAAGAAGGCAATGACTGCTACGCTGAACTCGCACAGCGCGCTTGTTTGTCTCGAGTTCAGTCGTTGCACAAAGCGATCCAAGAACTATTTGACCCTGGCTCGTGATGTCTTGCATCTATGTGCTCAGGTTCTTTTTTTTTTTCTGTGTGTTTATCTTGTACCTCAACAGCCGCTCTGGTAAGCACGTGCGGCTGGGCTGTTTTTTGTCGTATTCTGGACAGTTACGTTTTGTGTACAATTTTGGGAACCAGTTGGCGACGGAGCGGAATGGCATGGTTTCGATCGAACAGCCATCTCCGCTCGCGTAACAATTTTGCATTGCACTGCAGTGGTCACGTGTATTAACAGTTAGAGACTGCTTCTATATATTATATAATTAGTCAACCTAATGTTGTGACATTTAATACTAACCTGGTCATTTTAAAATAAATTTTAATAGATGCAGTTTGGTTCTTATTTACCTATAGCGGGTACATATATATGTATCTATTTTCTGAAGCATTGCAAAATGTTTCATGCCAGTGGCATTTCAGTTACATGTTGAAAGACTCCCAGGTGGTCTAACTTGACTATAATATGTTTACTGTGGCGAGCAAAGTGTCCTTCGTTTGTCCAGCACTTGAAACGAATATTTGTTTTTTTCTAAGAATATCCGCTCCAATGCCACTTTCGCTGCTCCGAAACACTGTTTTAGCTGCTCCAAAAGCCACATTTGCTGCTCCAAAACACAGTTTTGGCTGCTCGAAAAGGTGCTCCAAAACGGCTTAGGCCAATCACATCACTGTTATCGTTACCTTCCTTTGCCTTGTCACGACTTTTTCCAACCACCCTATGATGTCCGCACGGCCTCCGGCACACGACGATATTGGGGGAATATTTCCATGGACAAATGGATGCGGAGTGTAAGAGTGCGCAAAAATGAAAGGGCCCGAAGGGAAGATGAGAACTTGTTTTTCGGGCCGTTTCACCAACTTTCTACTCGGGGCTGGAGTCTAGGCTTCATCACCACTGAGTGTTCATTGCGGGGGATTGGGTGTTCTCAGAAATGGGTGCGTCCTCAGCGAGGTTTTGCGAAGGGGCAAAAGTAGGGATTAGTTAGTTGCCTTTTTTTTCTTAATTGTTTCTACCGCGGAATGCAGGGCAAGACATCTCCTTTCTTTTTGTTTGGATAGTTACTCCCGATTTTATCTTTTATATTGTTTGCGGTTGTTTTTTCGCTTGTCAATGAACCAACGGTTACCCCGCTTGCTCGGTGCGGGGGGGGGGGAGGGGGAGGGGGGCAGTCTGATTTGGGGTGGCAACTACCCCTGTTGCAACCCCTGCCGACGCCCATGATCCCACGTGATCACGGGGAGCACGTGTGGGGTGCACTGACCCGGGTTATCGTGTCTCTTATATGTTGGCACACAATTCCAAAATGATCAAGGTTTGCTGCTAACAGTGGACTCAAGTTGCGCCAAGTGCAGTTTCTCATCTTGTTTGAACAACCACGCACTTCTCAGTCCACGACACTCATTTAACTTCGCGTACCTTTCTTGTGACAAAATATAAAATCATTTTTAAAAGTTTGGAAACGCACGAGACGCAGTGAGTAAACGCTAAAGGTGTCAAAGAGCCCCATGTTACAGTTAATTATATCGTACTTGGTAATCGAACTTAGAAAGGAATTGTATGAGTTTGTTAAAGTTAATTACATCGCACATGAAACCCCGATACCTAGAAGAAACAAAAAATACACAGCCTAACAAATTCTTTCCACTTCCTTTTTGTTTTTACATTTTTCGCATGTGTTAAGTTTAAGTAATGTACGTCACTGGGTGTAATATTGTGTAACGCCTTCGTGGAACCCTTAGGCTAGTATGTGAAAAAAGGAACAGCAAACAAAGCCCTTGTCATTTCTTTTATTTTTTTCCTATGTTGAAACTTCTTGTTTCTCTCCACCTTGGGAAGTGTTAAATTCAAAAGGCGCTCAAGGGTCGACCCCTTTTCACGAAATTCAGCGTAGCGTGGCCGCCCTCGCCGCAAATGACGCGGTTTTTGACAGCGCAAAATAATGACGCCCCCGAGAAAATAAAAATAAAAAGAAAAGCTTTTTTTGCACGTTTATTTGCTTTCAATGTTTCGGTTCGACCGCCTTGTTCGCACCTCTTCGTTCACAAAAGGTGTTTCTTTCCGCTGCTTCTCGACTCTTTCTTGAGTTGCATCGAATCAAAGTGCGTGATCTGAAAAAAGAAAAAGAAAAAAATATTTAATTTTTTTTGTTACTATAGAGTCATCGCCCGTAGAAGAACTTAGAAGAACTTAAAAATTCGTTCTTTTTTTTTGCAGCTTGTTGCTCATTGACGGGAATTGGAAGAGGAAGCTGTTATTATATATGCTTTAACTTTTTTACAAGATCGCAAGCGCGCTGTGAATCTTTTATTTCTTTTATGACCCTTTCGTTCTGTTGCGTTCACTCACTTCACTAGCTGTTCATGAACATACCTAAAAGCTGCGGCCCGCGCGAATTCTTTACCTGCGAATAAAGGTCCAATACCTGCGAATAAAGAAGCAAACAAATGTTATGGGGTAATGCGTCGTATTCAGCCAATGGCGGACAGCGTTCACTGTGTTCAGCCAAGGACGGACAGTGCTCACTGTGTTCATGGCAGTCGTGAGTCAAGCACAGTGACATGAGATATTTGTACTACGACTATCAAATATTTTCCGTGTGACAAAAATACGAGGCGATCAGCACTGTTTTTGCTCTCCTCCAAGTTATATCCTTTTTTCCCCGCCGTAAGCACGTCTTACTTGTGTTTTGGATCGCTCTCTTTCTTTTTTTCTTTCTTGATAAGACCGCTTTATTTTTTTTCAATATCACTTTATTTTACACTTAACCTCAGTCAAATATAAACCCACTGAAAGACACGTGCACACAAACTTACATACAATATGGATAATACCAGGCTCTTGGTTAGTCACATTGTGTAGATATATAAGAAATCCGGACTATCGCGGTCTGATATCCAACGCTCGATAAACTCTAACATGACTGAAGATACAGTAGCACGTAAGATTCTCGCTAATGTATGAGTTTTATCTGACCGAATGACGCCGATGTTACACTTCCCTCAACTCTCCAAATCGGCTAGCTCTATACGGCACGGGGACGCCTTCGGGACTGCTGCCACTGCCAGAATTCCCTTCTCGTGTGACACCGACATGGCGAGAAGGTGTAGTTGACGATCAGGAACTCCCGCAGAGTTTTCACTGCGACATGCACAGCTTGGTGTTCCTAGTAACTGGCAAGGTGAGAACAGCGGGGTGAAGCTTCGGTTGTTCTGCATCCCGCGCGAGCTTCCTAGTTCGCGCTGGAGGGAGGACAACTGGATCGCCTCTCGTGTGACCTTCAAGAAATCAAGGGATCATGACTGCAAAAAAATGAGAAGTGAGGTTCAGTGTTGTGATTTGTTTAGGTGCGCACTGTCTGTTCAGTTTTCGGTACTGCGTGTTGCGACATGGACAAGCATTGTCAACACTGCTGTACGGGAATCACCTTAAAAGTAAAAAAAAAATCTGATCACTGAAAATTAAAAGTAATAAAAGCACCATCTAAAACACTTTTGTTTTAGTAAGGGGTTGTTGTAGTAAACTGGAAATCGTTGTAGTGAACTGTAAAGCACTTTTGTTGTTGTAAACTGTAACCCATGAGCTTAATTGGAGAAAGGATAATGTGCAGTATCTCTGAAGAAATTAACCGTTTTGTACATAACGATTCGAGCAACTTATATTATACTCGTAGCGAAACTGTAGAACTGAAAAATCTTTAATTTTTTTTTATATTACAGTTTTTTTTTAAGTTCAATAAATGTCTTATCCTGACTTCTTACTCTTTCAAGCGCATCTGCTAAAAAAAAAAAAAAAGATGATGATTGCTGTTTTCCAGAACTAGTACTTTGAAATATCACGTATCATACTTAAACCGGGGTCACACTGCTCATATAAGACATCATAC
>JAZHYW010029592.1:0-15441 GCA_037355805.1 Ixodes ricinus
AAGGCACCAGGTAACATCTTGCAATTGTCATTAGTCGGCTTATGTCACGCGGACCTTTGTTCTGGCCACCAGAGCCAGATCCGGGCGTTCAGCGTCTCTGCAAAGCACGCGCGCCGCTCGTGCAGTGCAAGCATTGTTCAGGGTCACACGCCCGTGTGCTTGTACATTTCGCCGCTCGCTCGCGCTTAAAGTAAAACGGAGTATAATAGAGGATACATCTCTGCCCGTTTCGATTTGGATGAGCATCGTACCGGTGTGCGTTCGCGTATCGCTACGGCGGGTAAGCGTTGAAGAGCCAAGGCTTGCGGTTGTACTGCACTGGTTGAATTTCTCATCTACAGCTGAGAGACAAGACGCCCATTGAGGCAGAGCTACCTTCCGGCTGTCTAGCCATATATACAACGCAACTATAGTTTTGAGGGGGTGAACGTTGCTCGTTTCCCAATTGATTTCTGCAACTGCCTTTGCGTGAAAAAGAAAGAGAACTAACGCGCATTTCATAGGTTGATGAATGTCAAGGAATAACTCCGAGCGGTATTTACTAAAAGTACAAGAATCGTGCCTTTGCTTTTGTGATATTGCTTACACTGTAAGAACGTGCCCCGAAGCAGAATGGAGGCGCCGTCCCGTCTGCACAACAACGGCCGCGTTGGACACTTTGCCGCGGCATCCCGGTCCAGCCGCTCGCTCCCCGTGCCTTGCCTCCCGACCGACGCAGCCGCGCTCCCTGCGAGTCTTCCTCCCCGCTTTCTGTCTGTCCCCACGACCGTCGCGGGAAGTGCTTGGTTCGTTTCCTCGGTCTCCTCAGCCCCGTCCCGATGGGCTTGTCCTTGTCTCAGCGATTTCTCTTGCTGCTCGCTTTCTGCCTGCCCCAGCGCTAAATCAGACGCCGCCCCGGCTCGCACTCCCTGTCCACGCCGTCGCCCCAGTGACAGCGAGATGAGGAACGCCGCTTTGTGTAGCTCGCTCTTGGCCCAATCGCCATCGCAGTCGAAACTCCTCTTTTTCTTTGCCACATCTTTTTCTATCATTATGGAGCTAGACCGAATCCGTTGTAGGTAACAAGGTTTATGCAGCTTGTAATTGGTACCTATATCTTGTATATTGTTCTAGTTCAGCGCTAAAAACGTAATTTTGGCCAGTGTGGTGTGATCATTACCTATTGTTTTACGGGTGGTAGTGCTGGGTATGGTGCCGCGTTATTCGCGCGAAAGTACGGAGCGGGTGCTGGTTGTCGTGTCGTGGCGCACGACGATCGCCGTGCAGCGTAGGATCGCGGCGGAGCGACGGGAGAATGGGGGGGGGGGGGTGTCGACGAGCGGGTCGCCGAACGCCCGGGTGTCCGGACCCTGTTACGCTGTCTCGTCTATTATTGTTGGCACACAATTCCAAAATGATCAAGGTTTGCTGCTGACAGCGGACTAAAGTAGCGCCAAGTACAGTTTCTCGTCTTGTTTGAACAACCATGCACTTCTCAGTCCACGACACTTATTGAACTTCGCATACCTTTCTTGTGACAAAATATAAAATCATTTTTAAAGGATTAGAAACGCACTAGATGCAGTGCGTAAACGCCAAAGGTGTCAAGAGCCCTATGTTACATAATCGAACTTAGACTGGAATTGCATGAGTTTGTTAAAGTTCATTACATCGCACATAAAACCGTGATACCTTGAAAAACAAAATACACAGCCCAACGAATTCTTTCCACTTCCTTTTTTTTGCATTTTTTGCATGTGTTAGCTTAAGTAATATACGTCACTGGGTGTTATATTGTGTAACCCCTTCGTAGAACCCTTAGGCAAGTATGTGAAAAAAGGAACAGTAAGCAAAGCCCTTGCCATTTCTCTTTATTTTTTGAAGTTGCAACTTCTCGCCTCTCTCCACCTTGGGAAGTGTTAAATTCAAAAAGGCGCTCGAGGGTCGACCTTCTTTTCACGAAATTCAGCGTAGCGTGGCCGCCCTCGCCGCAAATGACGCGGTTTTTGACAGCGCAAAATAATGACGCCCCCGAGAAAAGAAAAAAAAGAGAACAAAAAACATAGCTTTTTGCACGTTTATGTGTTCAATGCTTCGGTTCCACCGCCTTGTTCGCACCTCTTCGTTCACAAAAGGTGTTTCTTTCCGCTGTTTCTCGACTCTTTCTTGAGTTGCATCGAATCGAAGTGTGTGATCATAAAAAATATAAGAAAACGATTTATTTTTTTGTTGCTATAGAGTCATCGCCCGTGGAAGAACTTGAAAGAACTCGAGAAAATTGTCATTTTTATTTATTTTTGCCGCTTGTTGCTCATTGACGGGAATTGGAAGAGGAAGCGGTTATTATATATGCCTTAAATTTTTTACAAGATCGCATGCGCGCTGTGAATCTTATTTCTTTGTATGGCCCTTTCGTTCTGTTGCGTTCTGCTCACTTCACTAGCTGTTCAGCGGAGCATACCTGTAAGCCGTGGCCGCCCGGAATTCTAGACTCACATTTGCGGTTGGAATCCACTAAAAGTCACGTCGTTTGCGGACTTTTGTCGGATACCTGCGAAGAAAGAAGGCCAACAAATGTTATGGGGTGTTGCGGCGTGTTCAGCCAATAGCGGACAGTGTTCACTGTGTTCCTGGCATGTCGTGGGAGTCTGAGCAACAGTGTCATGAGATATCATTTGTACTACGACTATCAAATATTTTCCGTGTCACAAAAGTACGAGGCAATCAGCACTGTTTTTGCTATCCTCCAAGATATATCATCTTTCCCCCGCCATGAGCACGTCAATTTTGTGTTCCTGGACCGTCTTTCTTTTTTTTCGTTCTTGATAAGACCGCTTTATTTATTACTTTTTTCACTTTCACTTTATTTTACACTTAACCTCACTCAAATATAAACTCACTGAAAGACACGTGTACGCAAACTTACATACAATATGGATAATGTCGGGCTCTTGGTTAGCCGCGTCGTATAAATATATAAAGACCGGACTATCGCTGCTGATATCCAACGCTCGATGAACTCTAACATGACTGAAGATAGCAGTAGCAGTAGTTCTGCCAATATATGAGTTTTATCTGACCGAATATTGCAATGTTGCACTTCCCTTAGCTCTCTAAATCGGCTTGCTTTATACGACACGGCGACGCCTCCGGGACTGCTGCCAGTACTTCCTTCTGTGTGACACCGACATGCCGAGAAGCTGTAACTGACACTCAGGAACTCCCGCAGAGTTTTCACTGCGACATGTACAGCTTGGTGTCCAGACGTAACTGGCAAGGTAAGAACAGCGGGGTGGGCGTCAGTTGCCCTGCACCCCGCTTCCTAGCTCGCGCTGGAGGCAGGACAACTGGATCGCCTCTCGTGTGACCTTAAAGAAATCAGGGATCATGACTACAAAAATGAAAGCCGTTTACAACTCCCTGTGACGCCGAATTAGAGCGCAGCTCTTGAGGAGGAGGAGGAAGGGTACTGAGGGGAGGCTATACCCTCTCCTCCTCCTCACCTCCTCATCCCGCCTGCTACTCTCCCTCCGAGCGGCGTCGGCGTCGCCGTCGGCGTAACCGTGAGGTCACGAGACGACCTCACCGGGGTCAACGTGACCTGTTACGTGGGGTCACGTAACCTCACGGTTACGCCGACGGCGACGGCGACGCCGACGCCGCTCAAGCCGGAAACGGGCGCCTAACAGCTGCGCTCTAAAAATAACAAGTGAGTTTCTGTGAACTTCTGAATTTGTTTAGGTACGCACTGTCCGTTCAAATTTTGGTACTGCGTGTTACGACATGGACAAGCATTGTCATCACTGCTGTACGGGAATCAACTTAAAATTTTAAAGCAACAAAAAATCCTAATTACTGAAAATGGAATGTAATATAAGCACCATCTAAAACACCTTTGTTCTAGTAAGCGGTTGCTGTAGTAAACTGTAACTCGTTGTAATAAGCAGTAACACACTTGTGTTGTAGTAAACAGTAACCATTGCGCTTAACCTGCGACTAGATAATATGTAGTTTCTCTGAAGAAATTTACCGTTTTGTACATAACGATTCCTGCAACTTATACTACGTAGGGTTGTTCGTTTTCGCGTTAAGCACGATTTTAGCAATTTTTACACCCTGAACATGTTTCAGGAAAATCAGGTTAAAGCCGATTTCTTCCCGAATTCCAAAACCACATGACCAAACTATTTACTTTTCGCCTCGCGGAGTTTGGTGCCTGCACTATCTTCCTATCGGACAACAGTGACTATAGTTCATTTCGCAAGCTGCGTGCAGCACTGTGGACGCTACACGGCTCTCAACCAACCGCCCAACTCACCGTGGCATTCTACGGAGGCCGGCTGAAGAAAAGCGACAACAGGCGTTGGGGCCTCGGAGGGACATTTTGGTCTTCCCGCTGAGCAGGTGGAACCGCCTTGGCACGTCACGTAGCTTTGACCCTGCTGCACGCAGCTTGTGAAATGCACTATCAATCCCCCTTCGACCGCTGTTAGGTGTCGACGCCCAGCAAGGTCTCTCGGGTAGCATGGCCATTTCGCTGTCGGTCTACCTTTTTCGCGAACAACGTCCGAGTCAGTCAGTCGCGTAAACAGATCGAGAAAACTTGACAGGCTTATTCTATAGCGAAATATCTGATCCAAGACGACCGTCCCTCGAACGGTCAGGGTTTTTGCTGACACCTGAGGAAGAGGAGGATTCCGTGGGCGATGCTTCCCTTGAAGCGACAGACGCAGTCAGAGCTACAAAACCCTGATGTCCCTCCGATTACCAGCTTGAAACAGATCCCTAATTTTAACGCGTTAGCGTTAGGAAACTCGTATTACCCTCTAATAAAAAAAATTAGAAAAAATCCGTATGTTTTACTGAGTACATTTGTAAACTTAACCCGAAAAAACCCGAATTTTGGAATGTTTCCACGGAAAACTCCAGAATTTCTCCCCGATTATCGGCCTGAAAACAGCGATCTGATTTTTTACCCCCCGAATTTCAGGAAAATATAAAACCCGGAAACGAACAACCCTATATATACGTTGCGAAGCAGTAGAACTCAGAAATCTCTTCATTCCTGTTCATTTGTATTAAAGGTTCTTTTTCTTTTCTTTCACACAATGTCTGTGCACGGCATCTTTACCGCTTGCAAGCTCATCTTCTAAAAAAAAAGAGAGAAAAAAAGATGAGTGTTGTTTTTTAAAATTAGTACCTTGAAATCTCACATATCATACTTAAGCTGGGGTCACACTGCTCGTAGAAGACATCATACAAAAATACAGTCTTCAAACACGAGTCACCGTAATATGTGTGGTTCGAACGCCGCGTGCCAAGTTTCTCCTTAAACTCGTTACCAGGCACCACGATTCATCAGATTATGTCTTATGTGCCCTCTTCATGAGCCCGAGACACGCTCCCCCAAACCTGGATGATAATCACGTTTAGCTGTTGAGAAGAACTACTCGGTGGTTGGAACTCTGTTGAAAGCTCCGTTACGTCAACAAATGCCTTGCTTACCTTTTGCGAGAAAGCAAGGCTAACACTGACGCTCTGACGGTGTAAGAAAACGAACCATTCATCATCCATCATTTCCTCCTCATTCATCAAACTCATCATAATCTTTATCACCTCCCTCATCTCATTTTACCATATCACTCTTTCTCTCCCTGCCTCCTTTCTCCAGTGTCGAGTAGTCTGCTAGAGTCATGCACTCAGGCTAACGTCTCGGCCTTTCAATCACTCTCTATTCACACAGGTTGCACGGAAGCTATTCAGAAGCATGGATCTCGGGGTGACTCCGAGTCAAATCTGTATGCTAGGCTGTCTTTTGTATGACGTATAAGCAGTGTGACTCCGACTTTAGAGTATTTGCAGTGCTAATTGTATATATATATATATATATATATATATATATATATATAGTACTACTATATATATATATCATGAAGACATTTCTCTACCATCTGAAGACTAAATATCTATATATATATATATATGCATATATATGCACATATGTCTGATAGCGGCTCCGCTAAGACTTTGCTAATTACGGAATACAATAATAAACTGACATGCTAAAAAATAATTTTATGTTCTTTTCGAATCTCGCCTTTTTAGCGAGTTTTTGTTTTGCCTTCTTCTCTAGAATGTCTTTTTACGCAGTGTCAAACTACGAAAAGGCACTAACGGCTCAAGATGAAGATATCACGAGTAGTTCGTGAAGTTTTCCGATAACACGTATTTTATGTTCCAAGCGAGCCCGTCGATCTCAATATATTTCTGGTGGTTCCTCAGCAACTTCAGTTTTGTACTGATTTTTTCCTCTTTTTTTTCTGCACTCTGTGTGAAGTCTTTCTTTGGCCTAAACATCTTTTGTCAGGACCTTGGAACCTAGAGTGCGCGCAAAATGACAACACAGCGTCACTTTTGATACATTGACGGCAGCCCTAAATGGATTACGAAAATTTATTCTGCGACCATTACGCGCGAACGACTTTCAAAACGCATGCATCATCATACTCAGTGGGCTACTCAGCAAAGCCAGAGACAAAAAAGTAGGAACATGGGGATATAGCCTGTAGGGTGTCGAAATAACCAGGCCCGATTCAAAATGGGCTGTAAAAATCGACGCCTGCACGTAACAATCTTAACTTTTCGTCAAAGTTGTATCTCGCAGGTCGGTTTTATCTTCTAAAATTACAAAGCGTATCTCCCTTTCTGTAGAAAATAGGCCGAATAAACTTGTCAGGGTTAACGGCGGACGGCGACGCAGACGACGGGGTCGAGTGGCGAGGCGCGTATGGCGATCGCGTTGATAGATGGCGCCACCTCCTTATCGAGACTGCTCACGACGACCAGCGGTGTACTAAAATGAACATAACCTTTTGTAATGTACCTTTGGTTAAAAAATAAATGCAAACAATAACCGACAAAGCTTGGAAAAAATTGAAAAAACAAGCAAATGGCGGTTGCATAACGACGGTGTCAATGTTTGCACTGTTCCCTCACCAAAGAACCGTGAGGCATCATAAGCAGATTGCTTTCCTGCGTGTTTCTTATGAGGAAAAGCTCGACAAAAAACGTCTGTCTGGGGCTAAAATTGATTGAAATAAAACTGACCCAAACGCGATATTGCCATGTAAAGCCCGCCATGCTTATTTGGCACACCTGCCAGTCTAGAACGACGTTCCGGTCAAACTAGAGGTTGCAGCTATAAGTTAAGTTACCCAAATGTAGAGGTATTGGGGGTTTCGGAGACCGCAGTCGTAGGAAAAGGTCAGATAAGGTGTCGTCGCTTTTATTGTGCTTACATTTACGCCTGTTCATTGGTTCATGTGAGTGTGTCTTGCGCGGTTTCAGCTTTTATTTATTAGTCAAGAAAATACCGTGCGCTATGTATTTTGTTTTTATTTTTAGATGGACTTGGAAGCAAGCTACCACAGGATCAACAGTATTCTCAGGTTGTTCAAAACATCGCCATGCTCAGGCTTTGGCGGTTTGTTTTATCTTCAAAGTTGATGATTGAGTCTTGCTACGAGCAACGATAGGCAAGCTTTAAGGGCGCTAATCGTTTAACTGTTCATTATAACACCGACAATTAATGTTCGTGGTCATAGACTACGTTTAGACATTCTTTTGTTTGGAACGTTGTCCGCCAACACGTTAAGTCCCCTCACACCCCCTTTTGTCGAGTTCTCTTTGATGATGACGATGATATGTCTTTGAGTTATATCATCTGCTGACAATATCATCATATAACTTCAACTTAGGTATCATGGTGAGACAGTATATGAACATAGAGGTAAAATTAAGGACCACGCTAAAAGAGCATATAAACAATTGCTGCTGTGTTACTCACGCATTGCTCATGTTTTCAAAGGAAAACTCCGAAATACAGGAAGCGGCAAATTGTTTAGCTTTTATGCGAGTAGTTTTACAGTGAAAACCCAGAAGCAAGGACTGAGAGCAGTGTTTAGCCCTATTATGGCGTTTCTCTTTACAAGGAGAAACAAAGCGCCCGTCGCTGAGCTGCTTTCATTTGTTTACATTGAGCGTTTGTTGGCATGGTTGGCAGTTTTATACTTAGGGCTAATGTTCCAATGAAAAAAAACAGAGCCATCAGATGGACAAAACAACATGATTTTCATGTTCGTCAAAAAATTAGGCTGTGGAGAAAGTCAGCCATATGCCTTAAATCGTTATTTTTGACTCTTTGTCTTCACGTTGCAAAGCACGGCTAAAACGTCCAATTATGCACCTGATCTCTTCACACCATTGTCTCCTTTCGCACAATAAAGTCCGTCTGCTATGTTCCTCGGATGTCTATAGGCCTGTTTTTTTCGGCCAGGGGGCGCTGTTGCTTCGACAAGACGCGACCACAAAAGAGGCGCCTAAAGCGTCCGCAAGATAGGGAGCCTTCATACACTTTCGCCACGTCTATCCTACCGCAGGACGCGACCATTTAATGCTAACGCAAACGGCGCAGCGTTCCATCATGTACGATCCACGGGTGTAAACTATAGCGTCTCTCAGCGTTCCTCAACGTCTGTCTTCGGGGAGAAGCTGAGGATAGAAGCTGAGAAGGCAGGTTACCTGGTGGGAACCGGCCTTCATTAAGGTCGGTTCCAACTTCCCACGTGCAGTTGAGCGCTGATATAGTGGTGTTCATGTGTCCTCAGCTACTTATCGTCTGCAGACGATAAGTAGCTGAGGTTGCTCGTGGCATGCCATGAGGCAACCGTTTTGACGGTGCGACACCAATCCAAAGAACGCTGCAGTCAGCACGCGCTTAGCGGGAGGTCAGCGCTAGTGCTTGTGCACCTTTGCACACAGGGCGTAGCCGTCTTGATTGTCGTCACTTCTGGTATGCGGTAAAACATCGTTTTGATCTCTCCACGCCGCTGGAAGGTGCACGTTCACGAAAAACGCGTGATTGTCACACATTCTTGTTTTGCCTCACCTATATTTCTCTCGCATATTCAAGGTTGAAATGCTTTATTATATTTTCGTCCAGCATACCAGATACAGGACCCACGTGAATGAGAACGACAGGAAACAAAAATGTCTATAGCGCTCCAGTGTATGTATGAACAGGCCTTTATAGACGCATCAAACACGCGCCTAATTGAGCCGCCATTGCCAACCTTCTCTTGTCATGCCGAAGTGCCCAGCCACTGAAGCGGATGTTGACGAGCCTCCACAAAGGCCTGTACCAGGGAGGAGGACACAGTAGCACCTAAAGTGGCAATAACCTCTCCTGTTGTGGCACTATAAGGAAGTGAAGCGAACGGGAAAAAAGGAAACAAAACTGAAGGTCGGTTATGGCGGCGCCCATGCACAGCTGCCCGAAAGCGTCTAAACTACGATGTTTAGCGCAGCGAACGTGGCGTAACGCCAAAACGTGGGTCTTTCATTGGCCGGCGAGCAGGAACTCGATATCTTCAACCAATCAGTATCTGTGTGCGCTGCACTGCACCGCGTTTGCTACGCTCGACGTCGGAGTAGAACAGAGCCTTAACCGAGCGTTTGAAAGGACGCAGTGCGACGCGCAACGAAAACGCTACCTAGAAATATTCGATTTGCTCGTCAGGGGCGCTGCTCAAAACGTAAGAGCTACAGGTCTGTGACGCGCCCGCGAACGCAGCGCCTCAAGTTAGCTACAGCCGTGCCATCTTCCGAATGCTGTCTGCCACCAACGCGTCACCGCTAGCTTGGACTCCAAGCTAGACTTGAAAAGAAACCGCGCTGCGCACGTTCCTCCGTCGCTTCGCTCGGGGAAGCTTGATTATAATCTCAGCCCTATCGTGCACCAAGCCTTGGCGGAACCGCCGAGGGTTCGCCAGGCGACCGCTTTCCGCTCGCAGCTTCAACCTCCACAACGGCGCCTCCGAATTCGGCTATAGCGTTCCATTTGTTCACGTTAGCAGGCGACTTTCGCGAAGAAGGCGTCTGCATTTGCTCGCTTCCGACGCTGCGTTCGCGCGTTGGTCTTGGAAGAAAACGCATCGCTGTCACGGTGACTCTGACCATAGGCCCTCTATACTGACAAAACCTGGAAGATCTCCACGAGAAGCGGCCGCCGAAATTGAAAAGGTATAAGCGGCGGACAACGGATGAGAAGAGAGCCGCGTGAAGGACGCCCTCGCTGCGGCGAGACGCCGAAATACACTTCTCCCGAGCGATGGAATGTCCGCTCGTGCTTCTCGCGTTCCTGGCGCTACCGCTTCTTTCGTCGTGTTTGGAAACCATGTTTCGGGTCACTCGCCGCTGCAAAAGCTGTGCGCTGACGTCCAAGTTCCCCGAGAAGTGCTCTATGCTACCAGATCCTCGCACTCCAAATCTGCGACCGGGCACTCTATGGCTCCGTCGTCAACCTGCCAGGCTTCGTGAGTACACTCTTAATCTGGGGCCACCCAGGGAGTCACCGTAGCCGTGACAAACGAGATCCAACTTGTTACGGCAAATTTCGAGGCCACCTAAATTGCCAGCCCGTTTGCCGTCCCTTTTTAGGTGGCCTCAAAATTTGCCGTGACAAGTTGGATCTTGCCGGCCCGTTTTTTAGCTGGCCCGTTTTTTAGCTGGCCTGTGTACAAGGTGGCCCGTTTTCTAGCTGGCCTGTTTTCTAGCTGGCCTGTTTTCTATGTGGCCTGTTTTCTGCTGGCTTATGTAATAATGTGCCGTCGTCCACTCCCCGCAGAGTATCTCGGAGGGTCCAGGACTGTGATGCACGAAGAAACCCAGGTAAATGAGAAGTACCGGAAAATTTCACCGTAAAAATGAAGCTGTGACGTGGCACTGAGCCGGGCGTCTTCTTGTAAGACGTCATGCACATAGTCACGTCGCAACTTTATTTTTGAGTCGCAAAATATATTGGAAAATCATTACCAAGCTCAATTTGCATACTCCAGCGATTCACTTCCCGAGTGGTCTAGGGGAAAGCAAATATACAGAATTGTTTCAATGGGCAAGCGCTGATGGTTTCTAAACATTTAAAAGCACAGTGGGTCCGCAGGTAAACAATCCATTTATTTGTTCAAATTAGATGCAGAGATGAAGATACATTTGGTGCTTTGTTGTAATAAATACCGCATTCAAACAATAAAATAGAAAAGTATATGAAAACTTGTGTCACTTGCTTAAATATTGGTAAGCATGACATAGCTTTCACGGTTGACACACTTTGCAGTGAACTAGGGACCCGCCGCAGTTGCAGGGGCGTTCTCCCAGCCAACTGTGTTGCAAACTGCCGGAGCTTCATGCCGCATGACGGGTGTCCGCGGCACGTCCGAAGGGCCATTTGCCTCTGTCATCAAGGCATGATGCCGCTGCGATTAAAAATTTTCAGCATTTCACTATAAGATAATGGGGGAGGGAGAACATGTCTTTTATCTTAATTACGTTCTAAGATCTAGCAAACAGCTGGTTTTAGAAAGTAGCTTGCTGGATGTTAGAGTCTACACAAATGTTGAGTCATCGGCCACAAACATGGCCGCTAACAAAACGTTTATTCGTGAGAATCTACGGAAAACAAAATAAGCGAAAACAAATTCGTCAATTAGATAACCGCATTTGCTCTCGTCGGCCATGCTTATGTTTAGTTACTGGACATTAAAAAGCAGTCTTACGTCATATGAATAGAGCTTTGGTGGCAGTTTGCAGAGTGGGAACAAACCAGTAAATTTCGACGCCACCAGGAAGGGGAGCTGAGGCTGTCTACTTGCCATGATCTACAGGTTCGTGGTTATATCATACAGGCTATGTCACGAAACACCGACTAAATCGTTTGCTCAAAAACTACACGTCGCACATAAACAGCTATTTTTGTTTAAAATAAAAAATTCATAACTTTTGACGTTTGGATAATTATGGTGTCAAAAGATTTTGAATAATTTTTTTTTGTAATTACTAAATTTAAAAGTATGGTCACGTCAGGGTTGCTTTGCTAAAAGCACCTTGCTAAACTGCGTCAAATATTGTAAAATAAATAGTTCGACTTTTCAAAAATATTGTTTAATACAATACATTTCCTAAATTCAGTTAGCCTAATAAAAGCTTATTCTTAGAGCGTCACCAAACGTTAAACTGCATTAACTTAAGATGTAGGGAAATGGAAAGGAGTCAGCCATGCTACCTCCGATAAGGTTGGAAAAGGTTAGTTTCCGCCTTAGACGTTGCAATTTCTAATAACATGAGGACAAAAATGTGTGAAACTTGCGGTTCGCGCAGTTGCACCACCACAAATCTTTCTTTTTTTATAAATAATCCAAACGCAACCCCAGCTTCGTGCCTGAAATAAGACCTAACAAGTATAACTTCGTTACATCATGAGCACACACTTATAAAGAAATTGACAAGATTTCTGCGTAAGATGGGGGACAGCGACAGCTGGAAAGAAGCCATCCGAGACACAGACACCCGAGTATATTCTCTTTGTTCGGGCGTGCGTAGAACGCCTGCCTGTCTTTCTTGCTTCCGAGCGCGTACCGATTAAAGCTCAACATGCTTTAAAGCAATCAGCGTGGCAACCCCCCACTGCGGACAGTGGTACTTCGTAGGCTGCGACGCGGTGGGCGGAGACTGTCCTCACATGTCACGCTTTGACGTCTAGCGCATGGACGTGAGTCTCCCCTGAAGGTTCATTCACGCAGAAAGAACGTTTCAGCCGACGTCGAGGGTCGCGTGAGCAAAGGAGGTGCACGCACAGGACAAGCCTAGTGTGCTGTAGCTGTTGCATGCATCATCAATTTTAGTGTATCCTTGCGTGGTCATCCTCCTTTGCTCAACGCGATCGTCGACGCCGGCCGAGACGCACGACTATATACCTCGGACGGCAAGCTGATGAGTGCACCTTCGCACCGTATACGCCGTGCTCTATCGGCGGACACTTCGGCAAAGAAAAAGCACCCCCTATAAAGTATTTACCCTTGTCGCTGGAAAATGCTGGTGGCCACACGTTGAGGCACAACCGGCTAGCTTTATCTGCTTCAGCTTACCATAGGCAAACCATAAGGTGCGACTGTGACCCGAGAATTATAAAAATTGTCACCCTCCGCGAGTGCTTGTACGCATCCGAGCCGACGTCAGACGCGAAGAGTCCGCGCTTGTAGCTGTTGTGGTAATGTCCATGCTAAGGTCAAATGAAGTAAACCTGTTTTCCACTTTCCACCGGCGACGCCAGCCGGTATGCGAATATATGAAAAGATGTGTTTCAAACGTGCTTCTTAGGAATACAAAAAATATAGTGTATAGATACCTGTATCATCCAGGAGAGGGTCAAGAAGTCCTCTGTTAACGAGAACAAAAGTTACTAGTTAGGAACTCTTTCAACACTTGACTCTATTCCGTTATTAGCCAGTGAGCCACATAATTACCCAGTCGGTTATGCTGAAGAGGACTGTGCCCGCAGCAACAGCACCAGCCAAGTTGACCCAGAAGTGGTGATACGTGCTGGTCGTGCCGCTAGATCAGCAGGCCGTATGAAGCCATCGATTTCACATGTTCCGTCATGGTTACACCGCCCGCCTTTGATATCCTTCGACGTGAGCATCCTGAAGAACTAACTCACTGTCCCGCGGCTTCGGCGCACACTCTAACATAGGCTTCCATCACCATGATAAGAAAACAAACGTCACCCGCAGATGCTTCCGATTGGATTCGTACTTCGTACGTTCAAAATTCGTCGTCCTGGCACAACGAGAAGAGAAAAGCGCTGGCTGCGCCCGCGGGGCACGCTGGGTGACCGCAACCGCCGCCATCTAGCGGAAAGCAGAGTCTTTTTTTCCGCTATTACGTGCATAGCCGGCCCGTTTTTGACGGCCCTGCACAAACGGACCGCCAAAAATTACAGGGCCGCTACGGAGCCACCTATGTAGCCATTCGCCATCAAAAAGGGGAGGCGAACAGCAGCCATGACGTTGTACACGGCAACTTTGACGGGGCCGGATCAGTTCGCGGCTAAGTCTGAAAGCGTTGAATGTCACGGCTATAGCCGTGACGTTTGCCAGCCCCAGATTAAGAGTGTATAGAGGAGGCTATGCTCTGACTATTGAAGACCATGTGAAAGAAGACGGCGGGGTGGCGAGATCAGGTGCGCACTCGGGATCCTTCGGACTGCTTTTCAATGGGCTGAACGTGAACAAAAAGAGTTCAAAGTAAGGGCTTAACGCAGATCGCTGATTTCCTCCAACGCTTAATATTTTTGACGAGCCTTAGACGGGGTCTTCCTTAAATATTTTTAGTTGGCAATTTGGACGAAGTTTTGTACGGCAACATGGGGCTGAACTGCTGATGGACCAAATAGTTGTTACTCGTTTAATAGCCTTGGCACACTGTACGAGTAGAGATTAAACAACAATGAAGATGTAAACACAACATGCACCCCCCCCCAAAAAAAAAAACACACACACACAACCGCTTAAAAGTAAAATTTGAAATAACCAAAAGACAAAACAAAACAAAAAAAGAAAACTTTTCGGAAAAAATTTAGTTGCGAGCAATTTCAGCTTCGGTGGACTGAAAAGGCCTTATCTTCTAAACTCCCGTAAACTGCACGCAACTCATCCGTTAAGTGTGTGTGTGTATGTGTCTGCGTGTCGTCGTGCGTGCGTACGTGTAAAGCGAGAAAAGATAAATAAAAGAGAGGAGAAAGTGAAGCGGCCAAGGTCCGTTTCCACTAAAACACGGGACTTTGGATTGAAGTCTGCACGGGCGTGTAAAAAGCTCCCGACCGTCTTCCCTTCTGCTCGTAAAAAAGGGCCATTTGTTCCCGAGTCGTCGTAGACGCAACGACTCGCCATCGTCTGTCGTGACGGCCTGAAGAGAGCTCCCGGAAGCGGGAAGTGCACTTCCTCCCCGACTCTGTTTTGGGAACTCGGAAGGGAACCGAGAGAGTTTTGGCTGAGGATATGGGGAAGAGGACTCTGTGACGACGACCGAGTCGGTCCGGCGATCCGTTCTGCTGGCAAACGCAATTAGCTTAAGTGGGCCCGGAGATCTCGGCGCACAACCGGCGTTGGCCGAAGCGATCCGTGTCTCTTCGCAACGGGTCGAGTCCGTGCGCGTGTTTACGCCGCCGTCGGTTCGTCTCTATCGCCCTGATTGGTTTAACGTGGCGAACCCTCCGGAGAGCAAATTTCGCAGAGAGGTTTTTCGTCAAAGTGCCAGGCGTTTGTTCTGACGGCAGCCCTTCGTCAATGATTCAGACTGCGGTGGACGAAATGTTTGTTGCGCACTGTACCGGGCTGTGATGCTCAACTCTATATGTGGGTTCTGTATACACCGATCAGCCAAAACATTACTAATCACCCACCTAATACCGTGTTGATCCACCTTTGGCACGCAGAACAGTTGCAACCCATCATGGCATGGATTCAAGTCCATGGCGAGTGCCTCAGTGGGTAGCGCAGATGAAAAAGCGCAGGTCGATGCGATCTCTACAGATTACGAGGAAACGGTTTAGGCAGCCATTACAGCTAA